>DWPG01000100.1:0-11895 GCA_018251495.1 Autochton cellus | reverse complement strand
ATAATTAATTTGTGATAATACTTACGATTGTAAAAAAACAGGAGAACTAAACATATACCCCTAAGTATAATATTGTATTCCAACAATTGATGTTGGACTACCTACTTTGACTAAAAAGGCGGTCGAATCTTTAGCGCTCATTCGGCCAACGACCCCTACTATGAGGACGGGAGATGCATAACACATTTTTGCACCCGGACAAATAGTTCCCGGCGGTCTCGGCGATCTATTTTTAGAATACCTACCTACTTACCTACCTATAGCTACCCATTACTTGATTAATGGCTGAATTGACAGACTGCTTCGTAAATAGATTTGTGGTGCCAAAGGAGAACATATTTGCATCTTTTCATGTTTCAAACAATTAAAAAAGTTGAAAACATTAGGTACAACAATAGGTGTTGTTTGTTTAACAAACGGTAGGTACTTACTTTTTTTAAATAATAATTTAGATGTTATTGACAAGTGTGTATATATAACAAATAAAAAGACGCCTATCGCGTATGTAAACGTGTTTTAGGGTTACTAGATAAATAGTAATAAACACAACACAATATTCAAAATACCTACTTAGTAATTATAAATAGGTAGGTAACTAAACAAATTTAGGTTGGTAGGTATATACATATAGGTACACTCCTAATGTGGAGTATCTTTAATAAAACAATATATGCATGGAAAGGACACTGATAAGAATTTATATTCATTTCTAGTATGTAGCTGCCAAAGAGATGAATATCGAATTTGAATTGGTAGCTGTTGTTTCGGCTTAAAGATGTTTTAGACACACGAATGGTATGAAACATTTGAACACATTTATTTTTAAATATAAGTTACTGTAATGACTTTTCAAATTGGATAGGCTGCTGAAAATTATGAAGTCTGCAATCTTTAAAAATTACAGCAATATGCAGTGTACGTTAATGACGCTAACCTCCAGCACACCTACATTAAAAAAATCGATAATCAACGACTCCTGCATTGACTGTACAGTAGGTAGGTATAAGTACTAACCTTAAGGTTCGTTGTACTATCTATGAAAATGAATATCAGTTAGAGTTGCCGTCTGTTCAGTTTTCCCGGATTTGTTATTGTGAAAAGCGTCTCAGTAATGGCCGTGCTGCATTGTATTAATTATAAACCGAGGTTGCATTTTATTGAATATCACGCAATGATAGGTAATCCTTTGCCAAACTTCTCGGCAACACGTACAAAATGACTTTTATACGTACCCGGAACTCCTGAATTTGTGTTTTACGAAACCACATATCTACCTACTGTAGGTATTCATAATCCTATATCTAGCTACCTACTTAAAATTTGATAAAAGCTCAGTTATGCAGCTTAGGCTGAAAACACACAGTACAGATAAAAATATTTCTTATGATCAAATATTTAAATGTAAGGTCAATTTGAATTTTAATTATAGGTACCTACTTTCACATTCTCTATCAAAGGAATACTTACAAAAACATATAAGTACATTTTATTGTTTGATGCCTATAAATCTCCCCTCCTCTCCGTAATGTTTTCTAATCATAAATCTCCTTAAATTAAATCACGTGTAAATAATTGAAAACAAAATGTATGCTCATCTCTTCATAATAGTGTTAGTATTAACTTAGAATTCATATTAATTATAAGTACCTACTTATAATTAGTGAAACAGCACTGTCTAGCACACTCCTGTTCCGGTTTAACGTTCTACATAACAGCATAAAACGGATAAAGTAACATAACAACCACAACAGCTGCTAGAGAACAATCTCGACGCTCACGTGTAGAACTACTTATTTTTAAGCACTCAAGGAAACCGTTATTACGGTGTACTAAGGTTTTTATTAGCATGTGTAGTTAATAGTTTACGTAGGGCACGCAACTCTGCGCACCGAAGAACCAAGCGTCGAGTAAAGTCGAGTTCATTCGAGAATGAATGCCGATCGTCGCATCGCATCGCTAGAACCGCTTTTACAACGAAACTGGTTTGTACCACAGAATTTAATACGTTTTCATTCCTGTGTTTCCAGCTCTTTATTCCAAACTCCCCGTGAGTTCGTTTTTTGTTCCGCTTATTCGGCATTTTTTTTCATTTATTACCTACTGACAAGATTATATTTATTTTTTCTTACAATTGATCGAGGTTAAAAAATTTAATTACATAATTTTAAACAACTCAAATTTACTATAAGGCATGATTCTATGTTACAAACAGACAATATTTTCGAAGGACATCAAGAGTGACCCGGTCCTGTTAGCCTTGCAGCTAAGATATTCTTGCACTGACGCCACTAGCTTACCTTCTATGTCTTGTGTGGTAAATAGTGCAACGCGCTCAAGTTTCATTGTACAACTGCATAAAGATCAAGTCTTAGTAACTAACGGTATCTACCTAACTTGATACGAATATTACAGAATAATGAGTGAAATATTTCAAATAAAAGGTCAATAGCTTCAAAATCTTAGTAAAATATTCATAATAATCGTAGTAATACTTGTCTTTAGTTTTGAAAAAAAAGTCGTAGTGAACTTCTTACAGGCTAATAAGCGATCACAGAAGACAAATATCAAAAAAGATTAATTTAAATTGAGTAAGATTAATGAAAGTTAAAACGTTGTGGTTGCGCATCGTGGAAATAATGTCAGCTCGATTCCTTTTGCATCGAATAAAAAACAATCTTTCGTTAGATGTTTCCAGAAGTTAAAAGTTTATTACCCACAAAATGGGGTAAAATAGTAACTCAACAATGCACGGATTATATGATTTAATTGGGGACACGTGCTCTTCGCGTCACGTGTCAACACTTCAACAGAAGGTGACACGTGATCGGCGCCACGCGGCGTTCGCTCGCCAAGCCGTGACCTTATCATATAACACATATATTTAAAATACCCTATAAGATCTTCTAGTACACATTGAATGAAGAATGCATAAAATTTGGTTGGATTATACTATTTATAAGGCAATCCATTCAATACCCTTTTACCAACTAAACCTCTTGAAGGAATATCTGCCTTATTTGTGACATACGTTAGTGGTCGTCGAGAGAGTGAAATGCATCAGTTAAAGTTTTGCGTACGTAAGGCAGTAATAGGCATGTATAATAATTACGAGAGAAATGCAAATGAAAATGTAATTAAGTATCCACCTACTTTAAATTTATAAACCTATGAACAATTACATACCTAAGTAGGTACCTCTTACAATAAATGTGTGTTAGCAAATATTTAGGGAACAGCAAAAGTTCAGATTAGGAGGACCTTAACCCCAAAATCTAAAATGATGTATTTTAGAAACTAAATCTAGGTACTTAGGTACTTATACTCCTTTTTACAGAAAATGAGCCTGAGGTAATCCTCAGGCTCATTTTCTGAACTTTAGTTTCCATTTTGATACGCTTTAAACTTTACAACTTCAGTTTCTATTTTTTATTTATTTTCTATGTTACTTTCTATTTTTGACATTAGTGTATTCTATGAAAAAATATTAATTGCCTAATAAGTTTAGAAAAAAATGGCTATGATGCCAGTTATGCATGGCACCGTGAAATGAGAAGGAATTATATGAACGAATATTGATACAAGGATACAACAATCATTTCCAAATTATGTATCATTGAAAAAAATATATATCCGGATGATATAATTATAAATAGGTACACACCTTCCAAATGTCGTATAGGTATTTTATTTTAAATGCTTTCAATGGCATTTCCTTATATCGATATAAAATAATTTATAGATAAAAGATAGCCCTTATGATTTATTGCCCGTGTTGCAAACCAATCTTATCGGTACAAATACAAAGTCGTTCGTAATTTTATTTTTATATTTTTATAGGTAATATATAGGTAATATATTTTTTAAACGATTTAAATTTATATTATTATAATTTAAAAGAATAGAACAGTTAGCTTTCTACTTGTTTAACTGAAGCTAAACTTGAACCTTTAGGTTTCGTTCCAAAAAACATAGTTCTATGTCTATGTACCAATATTTTACATAGGTAATCCTGTTATTTATACATCGTAGGTATGTACAAAGAAATCACAAACGCATTTGTACAACAAAGAAAGAATTTCGTTATCCTCCGATAATATTGCCTCACGTGTTTGTTTTATAATTAAAATCACTTATAAATTACGTTATCAAAGTAGCGCCTGCGCAGAAAGTTCTCGACGTTTCTTTGTTATTGTTTACATTTTTACAATCGCTGGCATTCTCATATGGAGACTATCGTTATCGCAAGAGTCAGCAATACTCCATACATTGTTTGTGTGTGCGTCGGGCTGTGAGTTCTGTAACCCATACTATTCGCTACCTACCTGTACCTACTAAGTTTTTTACTCTGTATTAAGATTCTTGAATCTGTATATTTGCTTGTATATTTTCTATAACATTGAAGTAGCAAACGAAGCTGAAGTACACCTGATGGGAAGTGGCTACTGCCGCTCACGGACATCTGTCAGCAACTTTATATAGAACAACTGCATATAGGTTCTATCTGAAGTCAATCACAGATGCGTTGCTTTTCCCGAGGACAAAGACGGTCACCTCATACCCCCCCACACAGGAACAATCCTAGTGTGGGGATTGTGGGGCTATAAGTGTAGAAAGCGGATTCTGGTAGGTATATAATAAAATATTTTGCTAACTTAGTCAGGCTTGTTCAATACGCAAGCACAAATTTTCCTTTATAGGAGTGCTTCTGGCTGGAACCAAAGACCACATGGTTGGAACAATCTAGCTTAGAAAATTGCCATCAACCAATGATTGCGAGAGGAAGGATAGGCCCGTCTGAAGTGTCTGAACATTTGACACAAAACTTCTTCATACAAGAAAAAACAGCGCCATCTAGTTAGTCAAGGCGCGCAACTAGCGCGTCGTGAAGGTGGCGACAACGTACTCTTTCAACAGTTTCAACTCTTTGTAATGGCGTGCTGTCATTAGTGTCATTATGTACGAAAATTATATCGCTTTAAAAGCTTATATACCGATGATACGATACCCCATGTGTCTTATTATCTTTTGTATCATAATTTTTGCACCCTTTTACAGCATAATTTGGCATTTTTGTTTAGTAATCACTCTGACGTGCGCTCACTTGTTGGCCCTAAAATGTAAATTTTAGGGCCAACGCGCTGGGGTCATTAGTAGCGTTCGTTAGCTGGGTCCTTACGCAGTAATATATAAGTCAATGCCATAAACAGATTCAGTTTTAGCATTACTGACCATAAAAAACAATCGCGAGCAAACATACCAAGTAGCGTACGCATTGTACGGCGCCTGCGCAGGCGCACGTCACACACACCAATTAAGTGAAATCTAGACATGTGCAATATCTTCGTGACATACAGAGTTTCCTTACCTCACGGACGTGTCATTAGCTTATCAAAATTGCACGCCGTATTTGCCAAGGCTCCCCATTACGTCAACGATATGACCCATCAGTACCTAGTAAGGTGTTGTACACTTGATTGCGCGAGTAGGGTACTTTATTAACTACATAATTATTTAATTGGATCGATAATAATAATGGATTAAGTTCAAGTAATTATACGGGAAGGTAGGAAGTACGCGCGTGTAGGAGATCGAAAGACGCAAGTCTTTTTACATTTTGTATTAAAATAAAACTTTTTTGTGTTTCGATTACAGCAACGCTACCTTCACACCTATTTCTTAAAGTGGAAGGGTTAGCTTCGTTATATTTACAAATTAATAAAATTAAGCGTCTGTTTGTAAAGTCAATATAACAACGTTTTAATAATAAAGTAATTATTTGTCTTAATGTTGATAATTATCCTTTTGAGAGAAGAAGTTATGGGAAGTGGTCCAACGTATTTTTGGGAAGTAGTCGGTTTGGGAATTAGTCATTTTGAGAAGTGGTCCATATGAGCTTAAAGGTTAAATCATTAAATGTCATATTTCGCCGCGCGGAAAACTGCAGGCATGTCAGCAGACCATACAAACTTGCACATAATATGTAGAACTCAGGTATGTATGTATACTAAATATACATCTTCACCACATATCTAATTGTTACATTGTGTTGGTATAAACTGACAAATCTGAGGTGCCTTAGATACTGAACCGAATATGCAACGTGGGAGGCCGAAATTCTTATTATAGGCTGTCACTAATTAACTATCAGCTACCACTACACACCTACTTAAAAATAACTAATACGCATGCGTTCTAACCGGTGGTAAGTGGTCACTGCCGCCCAATAGCATGTGTAATCAACCCCAAATAGGATTAAAGTCCTATTTGAGGCTAACGACCGTTGCGTTGCGATGTCAAGCCAGAATACAGCAGCTTTTCACTGCTGTTACAAAACAGAAATGGATATATTGGTGCTATGATCACGGTTGATCTATGAAGGCTTTTTTTATAATAAAGAAGTACTAAACAAGCATGCACCCTATCTGATGATAAGCGACCAGTGCCGCCCGCGGACATCTGTAATCAACACCAGATAAGATTACAGTTTTACAATTACTTGAGATCGACCATAGATGCTTTGTTACTTGAGGACTAAATTGAAACGCCTCATTTTGGTATGTCCTCCTTACCACATCCTTCAAACTAAACACAGCAGTTTTTAACACTTATTTGCAGGAATACGTGTAGTATTGGAGCCTCGGGAGTCGAGCCACAAAGAGTTCTATCACCTTTCAAAATTCTACGCCTGCTTATTCCTGTGAGCTTGGGTGGCACATTTGTTATTGTAATTGAGTTTCTTACCATCGCTTATTTGACAGCCGCTGTGTTGGCGTGCGTTATGAGTGCTATGATATGGCCGTAGACATAGTAATCCATTAGACTCCTACTGCAATTCACTTTCTAGTAACTATTCAAAAGTTTTTTATTTTTATGGTAATGAAGTAACGAGCATGCTGTCCATCTGATGGTTAGTGGCCACTGCTGCAAGATTAAGAGTCCTATTTGAGGTCGGTCACAGCTAGCGTTGCTAGTGCTACCCCTGAGAACTAAGTTGACATCTCAGATAAGTAGGTATGTCTCCCTTACCACAGTCTCCAAACAAGAACACGGCAGCACTTCTGCTATAAGGCAGAAACAGGTGCGGCGAGGGTCCCGCTGGAGTCGAACCATAACGAGTTCTACCACCTTTAAAATCAAGAATTATGTGAAGCACACGAATACGAAACGCTTGCCAAAGCCTGACTGCTTTCCTGTCCTCATCCCATTTTTAGTCTCTCAGTATTTTTCTCAGACTGAAAAATCTTTAGCCACAGTCATGCTGGCAAAGTGTATATTGGAAGACCTTCACACACCTTTGTAAACTTTGTTTTACAGAAGTCTTACTAGAAGATACTTAAAAATAATTTTATTAATTATTTAATATTCACGTAACTTATAAAAACAAGTTGTACATGCCTGGGACTTTAAATGAATCTGGAATCTACTATGAGATTCCAAATTTCGAATCACTTGGCTATCATTGGCACTCTTCCGTGCTCTGCCCCACATAGTGCAGCGCATATTTACCGATTTATTCGTGGGAAAAATCAATACCACCTATCATTGACCCAGTTATAAATGATCCAATACCTACTGTCTATCATTGACCTACTTACAAATGAACGTTGAAATTAGTATTAAATTCCTGAAACAAATGTCCATCGAAACTCACGATTATGCAACGTGTTAATGTAATGTATGTAATGTGTTGGCCTAAATTTAGGAGAAAAAATAATTTAGGAAGTAAACATTTTCCGGTATTTCCGGACACACATAAACATTGGGTTTCTTACGGTAGATTATGTATATCTGGCGAGGCTGGTGATCTGTTTTTATTTCGCCCGCAAATTTCTCAAATGTTAAAATTTGGTAGGCAACTCTGTAATATTGTCAATTGTCATACATTATTGACATAAAAATACTTTGTTTTTATTTTTTATGTTAATTTTATTATTAATATTTATATCATTCTATTAGGCACCGAAAACTATTGTTGAGTTGAGGACTATTTTTCAGCCCAATTACAACTGATGCGCTCTTTTTTTTTGTTTCTGTAATTGTTTTAAACCGGACATTTTAGCATTTCTATGCTCTTCGGAGTCTACTTAGTGCCTCCGTCTGTGGCTATGACATAATCCAGTGCACATTACTCCTCGCCAACGCTAATCACAGAAATGGCGGACTCGTTTACCCACCCAGCACCGTCAATGCCAAGGCGCTTTGATATTTTATTTTTTACTACAAATCCGCCCGCGTGAGATCTATCCAAATATCTTTCAATCCAATCCACGCGTAATATTATGTGCTATGTATTAAAAATAATTATCACCCGCATGACTGAAGACATCGTGAAAATCTGAATGTCTAAATAAATGAATGATTAATGAATCTGAATGTGTCAATACCCATCGGTCTAATACTAAACATAATTATTATCAAGGGACGTGAAGAATCAGTCACGAACAAAAACAACGCATATAAGAAATTTCACGTCTTTGCACGGCCTTGATACCTATATCTAAGATAAGATTAGCCTAAATTTCCGTCCTCCTCCACGTCTCCAGATACAGTTAAATCTAATATTATAATGAAAGTTCGAATTTAGCAATAGAAAATTTAAAGATCCAATGTAGTTCGACCGAAAAGATACTATATAATATATAGCATGAAGCCGTTCTTGCGTTTCGGTAGAAGGGTATGGATATTGGATACCTACTGTGGATTCCGGATAACCTGTATAAGAGGCTACCACAGTAGTCCGCAGGAGTGGCAACGCTTTTGTGATCAGCTCAAGATAGAACCCCGTATTCTATATTTTGCCTAATTCTAATGAAAAGCGCTATGGACACAATACTTTCGTTTTGAGTGTTCAAGGAACCGAATATCTCGAAATTTAAAAATAATAATTCACTCTCTTATGCATATTAGTTTTTTTACGCTTTATTTATTCACACGAATAAGTATCTTCACATTTCCAGAAGGTACATACTTGTTTTCAATGTTTCAGGTATAACAACTTTCCACGGCGATGGACATGCATGGTTTTACCTTGCTCCTAAAGGAGATTGTGCATTATCTTAGACTTCCCACAAAATGTCTTCATCTGTACACATTCGAACCGCGCATAGACCCGGGATTCGTGTATGTTAGTGACCACTTATAATGAGGTGTACCTACTTACTGTTTGCCTGTTTGCTACTTCTACTACATAAAAAATATTGATCGACGTTTTATTTCTTGAGTATGGGCGTTATGAGTGTTATGACTAGGTTGCCAACCATGGGCTTGACAGACGGGACGTCCCATTTCTAGAACTTTTAAGGATATGTTTCTTAAAAGATAGTCGTTCGTTTACTTGTTTTATGGACTCTTATCTTACTAATATTATAAAGTTGAAAGTTTGTGCGGGTGGATGTATGTTTGTTATGCCTATAACTTCAGAACGGCTAAACAGATCTGGATGAAATTTGGTACAGATATAGATTATAGTCTGGAAAACATATAGGATTTACATTTATCCCGAAAAGTGTACGGTTCCCATAGGATAGATTTTTTTACTTTTTACAGTATCCAAGTTTTTACAGTGTTACAGTGTACAAGGAATCGTCCTTGACATTGCATTACATACGATTAATTGAGGGGTCAGATAACGACATAGGCAACTTTTTATCTCTGAAAAATATACGAATGGCTTATGGCATAGGTACGTGCTAAATTTCCTAAGAGATTAATAAACATACCTACTTTATTAAACATAACGTAAAAGCTTACTTTTCTAATTAGTTTTCGTTTTCTTACATCGAGAGTTTGAAGCGCTCAAAAACATTTGAATGATTACTTTACATCAATGTACTTTTAGTGAATTTAATACATTTTACTACTGAGCGCAAATAACTAAACAATTAATTTCTTGTTAAACAAATAAAAATATATATTTTTTTTAAACGCTTACTACACTCATAGCCCCACCACACTAGGATTTTCTGCTATGTCGTGGGTGCCATGGAAACACAAAGACGAACACAAACACTCAAACCCAGAACAGAAATCTAAATTAATAATTCAGATATCCGCCCGGCCGGGGATCGAACCCGGAACCCACTGCGCGACAGACCGGATGACCGCTCCGCCACGCGGGTGGTCGTTCAGCCGTGAGATAAAGCTTACGTTGCAGTTTTACGTACGTGGATACATCATTACGCGCCGTTTCCTTTTTCTTGTTAATTTCCCGAAATTCAGCGCTACAAGGTTGGCAAGCCTAGTTATGACATAATTGAATGCACATTGCTATGCGCGCCAACGTGTCAATCAGCAGTGCTGTGCCAGACTCGTTTTATCTGTGTTCAATGCCAAGGCGCCCGGTGCTAGCTCGGTATGGGAATACGTTATCAGGTTTCATTGTATGGATCGTGTAGGTATCAGGTAGCATTAATTGATAAATCATACATATATGATTTTAGACTTATATTATCGTGGATAATGTATCCAACATTATAATATGTAACGGCTCCTCACGATACGTGGATTTAATTTCTTTGTTGACGATATTTCGACCCAGTTGCATGGATCGTGGTCACGGCGAAGGCGTTTCGTTTTGGAGAAATTAAATCCGCGTATCGTGAGTACCCGTTACATATTATAATGAAATCATACATATGCGTCGAGTTTGTTGAACAATAAATAAATTGAAACTGGTTTGGAATTATTTTATCTATGGGGGATAGCTACTGAAGTCAAGCCTTTCCTTCAAAATATAATTATAAGAACTTAAGTCAAACCGCTACGGAAACAATCACAAATAGGAGGACCTAAGCCTCCCCCAAAATCTAAGAGCCCTTTTTTTTACCAAAACATCAAATTTTGAAAAAAAAAAACCTTCGGCGGTCAAGTCTCTCTCAAATAAAAATCCTCGGTCCGGGAGTGCATCCCGCTATTAGCAAAAAAATTCTTCACTGCTTATCTTACTGTGAATGTCATAGGAGACTTATTACATTTACAACTGAGATTACATCCAGGAATACATAATACAGGAATACAGGACACATAATAAGACATCTATGAAATACCTTATTTATTTACTGATTTCTCAAACAAGCAGGGCGACTTAACGTGCCCTCCAAAGCACATACCTAAGCGTACATGAAGTTTAGTTTAGCGGTCACCCATCCAACTCCTGACCGCGCCCAACGTTACTTAACTTTGTAGTGACAATAAAATAAGCTGCGGGGATATGCGCGCTTCGAATTGGTAAGTAACTTATAAATAATTCTACAAGCTTATCAAATTAGCATACAAATATCTCCCGGTTAGTAACAAGCCTGTCTAGATTGGCTAGATTACCTCATTACACTGCTATTCCCGTTGCAGTTTCGGGGCCGAATTAATTTACCGCTGTATTTCGCTAGTACAATGAAAACACACTGAAGACAACGTAATCGTCTACTCAAATTCCGAATCTTTTTTCTAGATTTTAGTGTTCAATTTCGAAAATTACAGCGCGGAGATGGTCCATTTTGGTATGTACTGATTATGTCACAAGTCCTGATTTCAAGGTCCAGGATACGCCAACAAACCTGACGTCAGCTAGGCTTCGTATCCATCCGACCAATAACTATGCAGCTACGAAAATACAAACGACCCGTATTACGTTACAGTTAGGTTCATAATCGCTTGTCGTTGTGTTATTTAACTGTACTTACTGTCCGCAGTAGGTCCGAAGCAGCAAGGCCAACACCTTCCTACGGCTATCCAAATAACAATGCGATATTATGAGTCATATAAGGAATCGCCCGAGGACTTTTTTTTATATAAAAACGTGTTTTTTTCTTTTTTTCGATATAAAAATTTCACTCAGTTGATAAAATTAAGGAAATGCTTTGTTTATTAAATGAAATAAAACTAAGATTGGTGGGAAGG
>DWPG01000099.1:0-11898 GCA_018251495.1 Autochton cellus | reverse complement strand
GTACCTTTTGAAGGTTTCCCCCTCTATAACAAAAAAAGGTAGTTCACTAGATATACATTGGTACCTAATATTATTATGGTGATTATAAATAATACTTGAATCGAACTAATTATAGCGAATACTACTACCTTGTGTGCAGGCCGTAATTAAACCATAATTTAGATTCATTTCCTAACTGTCCTGTGCACCCGACACTAAATCTTGTAAAACATATCCGATTACATAACGAACGCAATTACTCAGAAAATGGATTCCAAAACTATAAATTCTTGGACACTGGACCATTTGGTCAATTGTAACTTTAGCGCGATAACCCTAAACGCTATAAAACAGGGTAGTTAACGGTTAATTAGAGTAGGGTCGATATAATTTACAGTACAATTTGAGACTCGGTCCCGCGTGGTCAGTATTGTGTCGGATGACTGATAAAGGAGTCGTGGTCACCCTCGCCGCGGGCTGCTATTGTCCCCAAGAGGACGCTTTCTTAGTGGACACTGTTTGGAAAAGGAGTGCGGTGGAGTGGTTAAATACAATTTAGTAAGTTGTGACAATATTAAGACAGAAAAAAATTACAAAACTTAGCAAAGCTGATTTTAATGAAATTTTGTTCTATTATCAACTACAAATCTGTACACTACTTGTGTATTTCTCTTTATTTCTTAAAAATGCTAAATTAAATTTAGCTCAAATTAAACTTGAGATTAATTAACGTCTATAAATCATGGTTAACCCAAATATGGAACTCATTAGATCTCAACTGAAATGCTAACAATAAAAAACGCAGTATATAAGTATACTGCGATGATGTTTTTTTTACATTGACCGCATTTCATTTTAGATTATTTTAGATCATCGCTATTGCAAAATTGGAAACATTTACTCTCTACTTCACCGTATATCAAATACCTACAATAAGGGTATTGTAACGTTTATTACTAAAAATTCTTCCATAGGCCATACATAATATAACAACGACTCCACAGCTTCCTACGTCCAGTGATTGGAAACAAGAGCAAGTCCGTATCGCAGTGCGCTGTATAAATCGCTGCTGATCAAATCGCAACAAGTACAATTTGCAGTCTTGAAACAGCCTCACACATGTACTATCTGTACAATCTTTAGTTATAAACGCTACACTATGTTCTAGACATGAACAATTGAACATAGTGTAATATTCTTAAGATATTAATGATACAAAATTTAAAAAAAAACAGTTCTTATCATTATGTTTGGTCATTGTATCAGGTGATATTTTTTTGCGAAAACAATAATTGTGTGAACTCTTGGTTTTAGGCATTATTAGTATAGACAGGAGTCCTAATTGCAGTCAGTCAACGATGTGTTATGGCTCTTTGTGACTAACTGGCCACCCAGGACGTGCTGCTGTAGTTCAAAACCTTTAAAGTACAGGGTTAACTAACTGGCTAACTGGCTGCCTATGATACCATGATTAGTACAACTTATCTTCTGTAAATAAGGGTCCATTCAGACCACTCATTATACAACCTTTTGTACACTCCGTGTAACTCATCAAATACATCTAAACTTAATTACCCCATAAAAAGCCCACGTCCCAACAAAGATGAATAAACTGTAAAATAACTAAATAAGGTTGGATTTTGTGTAATGGTTTCTTCGTCACATGTCCTGTGTACTAAACAAATAAGATTATCCGTTAATAGTGGGTCAGCCATGTTTAAAAGATCATTTGAAAGCCGGAAGCCAGTTTACGTTCTTTTTAATATGCATCTTGGTAACAGATTTCGGTGAATGCCGTTAATTACTTTGATACTGATACAAGATTTTTATTTTGTTATAGCCAACTAGACATACATGACAGTACAGACATACATGACTATACAGATATACTGGGCTACATGAAATAATTTATTTAACGGCGTTTAATGCATTTACAATTCAGCATAGCTATGACACCCAAAAAATATCAAAACGAAATTCAATATTGCTTTACAATAATTACTGTTTTTAATTATAAAATATAATATCTACTTTTAGTAACACCTACATACATTTTTTCATGGTAGGTTATCTTTCTGTCTTCCTCTTTTCTCTTTTTATAATCAAAAAATACATCTACTATTATTGAAATAGTAGCGTAGAGAACGTATATGTGTACAATTTTAATTCCAATTCAACGTACAAGATTTCGTTTTTGTATTATAGCCAAATTAGCAGTTTTGACAACCACCAGCGCACCTCTCGACTATTTTAATAGTCCTACTTTCCAAACATTCCATAAGCAGGCTGGTTCACTTCGCTCCGACATGTTATTGCTTTGATTTATAACTGAAGGAATTAAATTTTTACTGTATTTTTAATTGCTTCCTCCGAGTGATCGTAAAACAGTAAGTTGTTCAAACTGACGTTTAGAGCATTGCTATCACTGATTATGTTATAGTTTGAAAGTAAATAAACAAACCGTAAAACTACCTAGGACTCTTCCGAGAAACTGACATTGATGGTAATTTGCTTTCAACATCTTTGTAATAAACCTTTGTAGTTGTCAATGAGTATAGACGTATTACACATGTTTATAATGTTTACGTAATAAACTTTGCATTTTAAACTAAGCAATGGTGCATATAACTCGATACTATTTCATTATCATTCGTTGCCGATACTTGAGGATATCCAAGCTCTTCTGAATAATTGTCTCCATTCATGAACTCACTACTAAACTTCAACCATGAGTTAACTTACATATTGTGATAATATTTGATTCAAGCTCGTTTTAATTATATACCTACTCTAGGCATATAATATGACAAATCATAAGTTCAATATCCCAATGTTTAGCCAGACACAGCTCTGCTTTCAACAATAATTATATTTCAAGCCACCATCTGCATTATCCAGAAACACTATCTATTTTTACCTCTCACAGAAAAAAATCTATCTTATCATTAACCACATACAATAATAACAAAAGTATCATTATAATAGTTTCGATGGAGTAATAACGCATTAGTGACTGCACTCGTACATCATAACGATAAGATCTGGTCACAACCCAATCGGCCCAAGACGCCCCACGTAGAGATAAGGTCAGCTCGTACTTGAGGGTAGTAAATAAACGTGCTATGTACCTCTGTAACCTTCTAAATATACCACTTCATCTATTATTTACTTCTACTCTCAACTACATATGTGCGAGCTACAATAATACTTGTGATCGATTTTGGGAGTGTGTTGAGGTGACCAGATACGCCTAAGTTATTTATTACATGGTCGAAACTTATTAGGCAGGTGGAAGAACTCGTAGTTCGACTGCAGAAGCTCCACTGCTATACGCATTTGTACGTGTTTGGTGCTTGTAGTTGTATAAAGCTCTGTATTTTGATTTGCGTTATGATAAGGCAGAGATACCAATATAATAATAATATGGTGTCGCAACATAGGCTGGAGCAGCAACAAACCTTATATCGAACTCAGACGGAACCGTTCTGTATGCGATTAAGTAGACGCATCCATGAGCGATGCACTCTTAATATTATAGTTGTATGCTAGTTTCCCGCTTCCATTCCGTAAAAATGTTGTTCAATAAAGACCAGCAGACAGTAGCATGAAAATAACTAGAAATAGGTACAAAACTTGGTAATTACTCAACCTGACACGTTAGTAATACGGAACTGAAAATACTTATCTACCTACGTTAATTGTAGCTATCTATACTTAATCTTCCCCTGAAGTAAAAGGGTAAACAGAAGCACGAAAGATATCTTGCTTCAAAAACTCCAAATTTTAAGTAGAATCGCGGCACAACAATCGAGATCAGCGGCTTATCTGTGCTCGGTTCGACTTAATTAAACATGAAATTCAATTAATAGAGGACGCGAGTTATCGCGGAAGGAATAAAGGGCAGATCCCTTCCTCCTAATTAAAATGTATTGCCTTATTTTACTCATTTTCCACTTACAATGACATCGCGCTACCGACTCCAACTTTTTAATCTTGCGGTGTATTACTTCGCCTTAAGTTATGCGTACGCTTCCAGCGTAGACTCAACTTTAATCTTTAGCAATGAGGTTGAAATTTCCTTGCAAACTTTAGACAGTAAGAGTATTGAGTGTAGCCAGGTTCGAGGCGAGGTCGGAGGCAGTATCGCAGCGAGTCACAAAGAGGTATTTGCGGCGGACTTAAGGCTGAACATTAGTTTTTAAGGGTCTTATTTTGTTGTGTGCTATTAAAGCGGCGCAGTCTTTGATAGAATTAGCCGGGGCAATAAAATTAATCGGTTCCCCGACGAAACAAAGACTGTTGTAATTATTGCGTTCGTTTTTAATTAATTATTCAGTTTCGTAAGACCTCAGCTAAGTAATTAGATACCTACTGACATTCTTGCATCTCTTTGCACATTGATGACATATTTATTTACACTTTTTTATTGTTTCCAGTAAATAAAGATTGATATCATGGATAGACGTACATTGTACATATTACAAAACGATGGTTCCTATATTTTACAATTCACCTAGGCAAAAGTAACTAACCGTATTTTGAATTTCAGCATCAGCACTTATCTTCGTTGCGAAATAACGAAATTAAATTTCGACTCTCTACTTTCTAGTTTACTTATATACTTAGTTTGACTGGTCAAGCGGTGTCATATTTTAAGAACAAAACCAAGAACAGATAAGATTTCGCGAAAAAATACAATGATATTTTTCAAAAAATGTGACGTACCTTAGAAAATGTTTCGCATTTTTTACTGTACTGTACTTCTTACAGAATTAACAGAAAACCTCATGTTGTGAATAAGACAAAAAGACGTCGCATGTTGTACTTTATGTTACATCCGTACTACGAGTATAATATATGTTACGCGCTCGGAAGTGTGATGTAACTCAAAACGCCCGCTGCGTGGCCGCGGCGACGCTGTCGGCGGCGTGGCCACGCAGTTTTACAGAGGAACTGATACAGGGTGTGATTTTACATTAATAAGTGTTACTAAAAATTCTTATAGGTATTGGGTGGAGATCGCATTAAAATTAAAATTGATGATGAACCCTACTATTTCATTAAAAAATAAGTAATTGAAGTTAACGTACAGTACTTACTATAGAATATGTGACGTACGTAAGTAGGTACGTACGTAAAGTATAAAATACGTAACAGATCAAATTTTAAAATGTAACCAAAAAAATCGAATTTGTTTTTCGACCTAACTGTATACAAGATGCGGTTTACGTACAATTACGTACAATTTATAATAAATATAACAACAAAAACTTTATAATTTGAGTTAAAAAATATTAAAAAAGAAAAAAAAACACGATTTAACGAAAAACCGCCCACTGTATAAAACAAGCAGTTAAATCTTACTCGGTAGGAGACTGCACTGGCTCCAAGCTGTAACAGCGCACTGTAATGCAGTTAAATTCTCGCAGATACTGCTGTGACTAGGTGAATGGTTAACTGGATTTCCTGCAGAAATGTACTAACAATTTATTCCTGAAATAAGAACAGATTTAAAAATAACGTCCAGTTACTTCCCCACTATCAATTTTCTGCTGAACTCTGAGCCAAGTTTTGGCGGGTAAGTGCTAAAGGCTAAAATAGTATAGTGAAGAAAAGTAAAGGGTTTCTTTATCTATCACAAGAATATGTGTCTAATTCTGCTTTATTTGTTTGACATTACCTTACGTAAAGATTAAAATCGTAAAGGAAACAAGAACAATTTATTTTATAAACGTTGAGTTAGAAGTTGTTTTAAAAACATCTTTTATTTTATTCAAAATCGCATTGACACTTAAATAAATGACGTAAAATATTATATTCAAATTGATTTAGTTTCCCTACAACACTAGGTAGGTATTTTAATCCGGCCATAGTCGTTACTTAGTTTATCTTGTGTGATATAAGATGCAAAACTGACATATTAAAAAGACACATGTACACAACATTTCCTTGAGGCTACTGTAATCTTAAAAAATCTCCATTTTGCAAGATTTATTATAATTGGATCTGGAGAGATTTGAAGGAAACAAGTCATAACAATTACTCATCCAAACGTTCTCAGTGCCATGCTAAATGCAATAAAGGTTGCACTTATAGTCACCATGAAAGAAAACTAAATTGCCCGTGCCGGCCTAACTGGCTCTCTTGAAAGCTACCCTTGGCCAGGAGGCCACCAGTGTAGCTAGACCCCGCTTGCGCCATAATACTTGAGTTTTGAGGGTTTTAGTGTGTTGAAACAAGGGGGGGCTTAAGGTCAAGTGGGGCTGGCGGTGGCAGTAACAATTATAAATAAGTAGGTTGGAGCAATAACGGCCGCGACGTGCATTATATCAAGCAAACTGCCTGCGATGCACCGCCACCTAAGAGACACTTCACATAGACTAATTCCATTTGCAGAGAGACAATTTTTATAAACTTTTTGCCCTTATTTTACTTAGTCTTGAATTATTTTACCAATTAGCTAAACTAAAGTGGGAAACGTTCATTATATGTGTTGATTATTTGTATGTCTAGCACATAATATAATAAAGCATTAATAGCATAATAAAGAAAATCAAAGAAAATAAAGATATAAATTATACTCGCCACTTTTTAGGCAACACAGATTTTAATGATTTAATTTAATTTGTAACAATATTACACAAGTAAAGACAAGTATATAAGTTGTATAAATAAACGTATCTACGTCTTAAGAACAAAGATAGAATGAGTAATTATCAAGCAGGTACATAATTAAAAAAAATCTAAAATATAAACGACGGTCAATGATATGTAGGGACGTACCAATGGGTTAAAATGGATTAGAGTACCAAGATAATCCACGTTCCTAAAACGACTGTGTCCCCATATCTCTCGTAAATGGTCAAAAGTGTCGCCTCTGCGTTAAGTCGCGTCGCATAATCTTCATCATTGGAGAGCTCATAGGCCATTCATAACTCGCTTGTACTGCGTACAACCAGACGTTTTTATTTCTCTCCACAGCGACACAAACATAAAAACACCACTCAAATTTCAAATAAGCAGCGCTTTAAAGCGCCGTTTCGCCAGCTTAAGCCCGTATTAGGTAGTTAAATTTACATTTTACATTTGATATTTTCAGCCGTGAAAGTTATTCGCTGTTTGTATAGCTGCGAACAGATTTATCGCCTGCGACCGACGCGACTCGCTTTGTTGCGAATCGTTTACGTGTATTTATGGGGTAATTTAAACAATTCCAAACACTGCATACTTTAGTGCGCCGAAATGAGATACTGCAGCGTATTAAACTGTTCAGCGGGCATTGACGAGCCGGTGTGAAATTGACGCGTGATCCGAGCCGTGTAGATAATCGCGGCCAATGTTGTGTTTATTATTTAGTGTGCCTCTATTTTATGGCCAACCTTGTCTAAAACAAGACCCAATAATGGTCTTATTTGTAATTATAATTTCATCGTCATTATGCCAATCTGTAGGTACGTTTAAATGACTGTCAACCAACAAAACTGTCTGTCAAAAACCATTTTTACCCAAACAAGTGGCAAAGGTTTTAATAAAAAATATCTAAATCTTGATACTATCGTAATTACCATTTCTGTATATATAAAATATACTCAAATGTTTACACCATCTATATAAACACACTTAATTACCACTGTAAAGAAATCTTCATTGTGCAGTAGAATTAAAAATTGCCATAATTATTTTTTCAGCAACATCGTCAACTAATGTCTGATCCAGCGATTAATAAAAAGGGGCGCGTTGCCGCTAACAATTGAAAACAAAAAACAAAGACAAGCCCCTACCACTGGCCGTAAACGCGATAGCTGACAATCGCGTCAAGAAAGTTATGAACAATTACCAAGACAAGAGATTACGAGTGAAAAATTGTCGCGTGACGCCGCTTCGTGACGTTTTGTAACTCGTGATGCTACAAACAAAACATTACTAATTGCTTCTTCTTTTATTGCAGCGGCCTGAAATATTGCCTCGGCACGATTGGTAGGGGATGTCAACCAAAAATTGTTAACAGGATAATCCTACTATCGGAACCTTCAATTCCAAATGCATCAGTATCATCACTTTAGTATTAAGTTTAAAATGTGTACAGTTAAGTTGAGCTACATTTTCTTAAATTCCGCAATTGACTAAGTAGGACATTCGTTTTAAACTAAACATAATCAGCTTTTATTCAGTTATATTTAGACATATTCCATAACAGGTCCTAATAATACACTTCAAGTAGATATAATATCAGGTCTCATAAAGTATTTGTAGACTATTAAATTAAAAATAATCATATCCTTATTTGACTGACCTCGTTAAGCAGCCCAATAGAAAATCCGTACTGTTTTGTCCCCAATATTTTCACAACTTGTGGCAAACCTACCCATTGTAACCGATATCGTTTCTTAAAAAACGCGGCGCAAACACCTCCCTTGTTGTGTTAATCCTTGAGCAAGGATTAGGGATGAATAATTCGCGGCAAACAAGAAACAAACAAACAAAAAACAACCCCCGGCTCCGCTAATCACTGGCCTGATTACTTAATGTGTAGCGATTTTATTCATTAGGAAGTTTACAAAAGTACTGTTTAAAATAACGAAAGTAAAAGGTTTTTTAATACTTTTGGTTTAATTTTATTTGTAAAGCTTAGCAAGACTTGCAGTCTATGGTGTTTAAAATCGAATGTAAATTATATTTTTGCTACTACATTTGTAAATTTACATTTTAGGGTTGAGTAATGTCTGTTATTTAGTAGAATTACCTAAGTAACGATCTTATCAGTGAGTATTAAAAACTAACTAAACTTTAATAAAATTAAAATTTTTTGTTAATATTAATTTATTACACTTAATATTGAAAGTAAATACATAGGTACAAAGGAACTTTCCTTTTTCACGTATTAAATGATTTCTGGTTATCATTATTTCTTGGCTTATTTACCCATTAAACTTCACAATACATTTATATTTATTTTCTTTTCTTCCTTTTTCTTAATTTGGCTTGCAAACGTCTTCAATTTTAATATGCCACTACTAGTCCTTGGCACTTCATACAAAATATCAAACTATGTATATGTGTATCACACTAACTATACAAATTTCAGGTAAACAATGAAATCGTCACTTCCCCAACTCCTTATTTGTGACGCAAGTTACACAATAATATCCGAAGTTAGACAATAAGCATTGAGATTAGCGGCCCTCCGCGGCCGGCTCACCTTGCAAACAATGTGGATATGAATTGAATATTAAGATAGGTGGGCTCCATAATGGAGACTTATGTAAATAGTTCGCAGGAACTAGGGAGGGCGATTGTGTTTGTATTCATTACACATTGGGGTAGTTTTCAAGAAACTTGGTTAAAAGGAAATTACACAAGTGATTAATTTAGCAAAAATAAATTTAAGATAGTTACATATCTGTGTAAGGCAAAAGTAATGTCAAGTATATAAATTTTCTTATTTTTTAGTTGTATGAATGCGTGAAACAAAATATAAGAATTTATTTTTGTTATCAACTAATGAATAATGAAAAATAGGACATAGGTGTAGGTATACAAAGATTGGCATAAAACTGCAAAGAGAGAGAGAGAGAGTAAGTAATTTGAAATGATACACAGTGTCCGGTCATTGGCGTCGGAGCATTTAATGGGAGTAAAATACAGTGTTTTATCGACAAATCATTAATTTTATTTTTAATTTTTTCTAACCGTTATAAAGTGGCAGCCATTTTAGTGTTTTGATGTTTGATGACAAACATTTACATTTCTTTTACACTGATTCGATCGATCTGTATACGTGTAGATAAGTTTAAATGTGATAAAAGAACTACTACCACTTTTATATTTATCTTCTTTGCAACAGTAGCGTTATGCTGCTATCTTGGACAAAAGGTGTTGTAAAGAAAACACCTTACACGACCAATTTCAATTTAGTACCTACATACGTCCAGAATCGTATTTGTAGCCAAACTTAGCCAGGAATCTAGTCTTATTTGGGATTCATTGTGGAGGGCATGTGGCCCTCAGTGACAACTATCCCTCACTTGGATTGCATATTTCCTTCTTACTACAATTTAATATAGAAAGATGAAAACAACTGAAAGTATTTCGGGAATTTACTAGCAGATATGGCAAATAATATGACTGCGAATATCGTAGAAAACGCTACAGCCTGGAGGCGTTCACGTAAAAATGGGAAACATGTCAACCCGTATCCCGAATCCGCCCGCCTATAAGTTTAAGAGCGCCGCGGGCGGACACCGCTTGCCCCTTAACTTAAATCGAACTTAAACTTAACGTACTAAAGGCGCCTCTAATAAACTTCCCTTAACTAGCAAAGATCTTGTTTAACCGAATTGTTTCATTAGAGAATGGTAAACGATGAGCGATAAACGATTTTTGTGCATACGCAATTAACAATTACTAACAACCAGAAAAGAAATTAAGACTAATTTTTACCGGAGATCGAATTCTGTTTTTGTTTTATAACAGCAAAGTAGCAGACGAGCATGCAGTCCACCTGATGGCAGGCGGCCACTGCCACTGCACCCCAGAAGAGATCAAGGTCCCACTTAAGATTGCGTTGCTACCCTTGAGAACTAAGTTGGAACACCTCAGAAAAATATGTCTCCCTTACCATACAAAGCTGTGTAACAGGCCGGTATGGCCACTGCTGTGCTATGTAGGTTATCACATAATTTATTTTAAGGTAACGCATATGGGCCAGCATTGATTGACAGAAAGAACGATAGACACACAAGTTACATGGATTAGGTACACTACGACCAAAAGTTGAAATATACATTACATTTATTATATTTAATGACTAATAGCTAACTTATGTACCTATTTCTAAAGACACTAATCAATTTTCCAAGATTTTTAGTAGGTGGTAGAAATAGGTAGGTATATTTATTTGTTCCAGTATACAACATTCCGTTCTACTCGTATTGCCTCTAAAATACCAGTCCATTGCTTAAGTTGATGCAATTTATATAGCAATGGTGTAACAAGTCTCTAAAATGCTCAATAGTTCAATATATACAGAGTAAAGTAAACTGAAAGAGATTATCTTTAGTTCAAGCAGTAGGATCAAAGCAGACTATAGTAGTTCATTTAACTATACATCATGTACGTTAAGTAAGTTGTCGCGCCCATCATGTCCAAGTGCTGACCGTCTTAGCCTGCGGCATTCCGAATACATGGAGCTATAATAAAATAGAGCAAGCTAAATGTCTTCCATCATTGTTATTTATACCTATGTACCTGAAATGCATAAACTTAATTCAGTAAAAAAGTCATATACCTTATACCGAATAGGTACTTGTGATAAAGTTAGAAGTATACCTGTATAGGTATAAAAATAGGAAAGGAAATAGATGAATGTGAGTTATGTTCTAATCTTCCACATAAAGATAAGAAGAAACATTTAAAAAATCAAGAATACCTAATAAGGTATTCTAGAATTGTATATTATAATTGTAAACTTTCAGTAGTAAGTCAGTTTTAGTATCTAGTTACACAAATATAATTTTTAAACCCATATTATATTTCAGTACAATTGTAATCTCTCTATTATAGTTATGTACCGATAATATTTTGAAATTAACGAAACAGAGTACCTACTAAAATAATAATTTTCACGTACTCTACATCTCTACATTTCGTAGAGCCCGGTCCGGTGCTGCTGGCGACTCTCTGTCGTACTCGGCTCTTGAATTAGAACTCGCACTGTACGTACACGCTTCAACTAACACTGCACTGAGGGACACACTACATAGTAAGTACATAGCATAACGTTATAGTAAATTCGTATACCTAAATATATTAGGTACATATATTAAAAATTGTTCGGTATTTGCGAAGCGTAATACTTTCTCAGAAATAGAAGTCGTTAAAGAATGTGATTAATTCGGTTCTAAAATTATGTAGTTTCCT
>DWPG01000098.1:0-11900 GCA_018251495.1 Autochton cellus | reverse complement strand
TGGCAGTACTATTATGAGTGACGACTGCATGCAATCATCGCAACTTTCATAAACTAAATAATAAATATGTCACAAAAAATTAACAGAATTAAAATGAAAATAATATTGATAAAAAGAAATTACAGGATTTATAAGTTAGAGAATGATGAGATCTAAATTAATTAAACTATATTAAATTAAATTAAATTAATGCAAATGAAATCAAATTAATAGAAATTAAATAAATAAAAAAATATTAAGCTTTTCTATATTGTCTGAAAATAAATCTAATTATTTGTTTTTCGCTAATAAGTTGTACTCTATTATAAATCTATTTATTGGAGCGTTATGACCTAATTTAGAATGACTATGAGTTTGATTTTTTTTTTAATATGGTAGACCATTCAATTGGGAAGGCTTTAGGGTATAAAAAAACTTTACATCATCGACGGTACGATCGTTAAACACACTTGTAATATAATAATATAATGTAAATCAGTAATCAATAGAAATTTAAAATTACTTGAGATAATCATTATGTATTCAAACTAGTAATATGCTATACAGATATGATTTAATAGTAAGATACAAATAGAGAGGCCTTATAAGAAATGGCAAGGGTTTAATACTTACTCTGGAAATATTTTGGATTCTTGACATACATGAGAGTATAAGAGCGAAGCAAATAATTCATGAAGCAGTCGGATAAGATCGAGGGAAAGCCTTGATAAAGATGCCGATTACGTCGATTCGACGATGATCGAAGATGGAAACATGAGTCCTAAATCAAACGAAGGAGATACGAGTACAATACTTACATGCACTAGTTCCAATTCTGGTTCGGTCTGAACATCTCCATCCAAAGATCCCTCATACCATTTTAAAGACGACAGATCGCCTATCGTTTCAACGTTGTTGTACGCATGAGAAACTGGTACTGTACAATTTAGATCTGTCAGTAACAGATGACGGTATGTACCCCAATGTCCCTAAAGAAACAAGGAAAGAACCATTGAGATATATGTACTAAAGTACTAGAGAAGCTACGTGGAACATAGAATGATCAGTATAATAATTAACTTACTCAGAATATTGCTTTTTAAATAATACTCACATCTTCAAAAATATTGATAACTAAGCCTTTTTCAAGTTGTTCTTTATAAAATGCCAAATTTTCATCAAAAGGTGGCGCTGATCTATCCTTAATCAAAACACTACGAACTTTCTCACCCCCTGGCTCTTTTTTCAAGCAGTTTATAAACCCTAGTAAGCCACTGTGTTCATCTTCTGAATATATAACGAATTTTGCATCTTTACTCATCCCGTTTTTAACATCCTCAAGCCATGTAAATGTTTCTTCTGGTGTTTTCATTTCCACAAAGTTAAGTGGTTTTACACTTTCTTTTTTTCTTAGCAACACTAAATATTCAATATCAATCTTTCTAAGTGATATGATATTGTAATTTACAGGACAATTTGTCTTTTCAAAGTCACTTGCTTCTCTACTCAAGATAAATCCTCCATCTCCAAGAATCCCTTGAATTTTTTCTTGAACCTGTTTTAAACACGTGGACATTTTTAGACTAGTTTTATTATTCGTTTTTTTAAATATTTTTGTTATTAATTGTTTAATGTCACTCATTAAATGTAATATCACAGCAAATTTAAAGAAAACATTACAGTAATATATAGTTTTATCGATCAAATCAGTTAAAGTCTCAATCAATTATATCATATATCATATCATATATCACATCATATATTATATATTATATAGGTAGACCTCAAATTCATCAATTTGAAAAGTTTGTTTTTTGAATAATAGTCCTGACTTACATTTATCCTTTTACACATATTAGCTCCAATTATAAGTACAACATTCTTATGTTCTTCTAGCTTATTACTTATTGAAATAGACGGTAGCATATCCTCTGGCATTTTCTCTTCAGTGACCACACTTAGTATTGTATTGTTTATGGGGTGGTCTTGTATAATGTTAGCCACATTTTCTATTAAAGGATTGTATCCATTGTTCTTATATTCTTCATCAATCACCTCCACGAATTTAGCAGTGAAAGTTTGAAGATTTTCTTGAACTAGCTGAATGTTTATTCGAAGAACGTCTTCCAACTGAAATAAATTGTGTAATTAGTCAGATTTGGGATGAAGAAAATATTTTAAAGCTACTTTTATTTTATTTTACAAATCTCTGAGGATTCAGTTAAAACATCTCACATTAAATATCTGCCCTACTAACCCTTGAAAAAAGAATCCAATTGTTTGCATTGAATTTAATAAAAAGCAGATAGAAATAGAGCGTCTGCTGTTTAACAGTAGAACTAAGAAAGCTTTTTGTAAGCTATTGATGTAAAACCACCCTTAAAATATGTTTGGTGTCACTTTATTCTGCTGTTGTACGGTAAAAGGTGTGGTACCTAGTTATTCTACGACTCTTCATCGACTTTTTAAACATCTCGTCTGTTAAAATATACAAAGTGACCAGTCATCTCAGTTACAAATGAAGTTGTACATACCTGTGTGGGATTATTAGAGTTGAAGGGAACGAATACGTGTTTCTCCAATATAGGCGTACACAAAGTAGATTTTTTCACCATGGGTGTACAGTAAAGACCTCGTATTTCTACTCCCTTTGATCTGTATAATAACTTTATATATTATACTTTATGTAACATAACTTAATAACTTTTAGATAAGCATATATTGAAAGCTCTGCCTCTCAATAAGCTCCGAGATTTGACACCTCTGATTTAAAAAAATATCTACGTGTTAATTATCACTTGCTTTAACGTTGAAGGAAAACATTATGAGGTAATTTGCACGCCTGAGAGTTCTTAAGAAAAGTTGTCAAAGGTGTGTGAAGTCTACCACTTCGCACTTGGCCAGTGCGATAGACTATGGCCTAAGCCCCTCTCTGAGAGGAGAGGGTTGACACGAAGCATATATAATTTAGACATATTTATTTACTGCTACAATTCATTTCACGATTTGTGCGGATCAGATTGTGGGGTCTGAATCATACCTGCTTTAGGTCTTTCTTTAATGGAGATATTGCCCATTGACCAGCTCGGGGGTACTTCAAAACTTACTTTCCATCAAAGTCAAATACTTGAGTATCATAATTAAAAAACGATTACCATTTACCTGATAATGTTCAAATATTTGTCACCATGCGCTTCGATAAGGACTGGTTTTTTAAGGGATTCTATGGATTCATAATGCACTTTGGTATCAATGGCCAGCTTCTGAATACGAGTGGGAAGCGAGAGGTTGCTGCTATTGATTTTTATGATGAAGGTCTGAAGCAAATTGTCTAGAAAGACCACCCAGTTCTTAATCCACGCAATTTTGTAATGAGTGGCTTCAATATTGCATTCCTTCACTCCTTGGAAATCACCGCTGAAAACGTATTTGTTCTTTTAGGTTCTATTAAGTTTATGATTAAAGGTAGAACACCTGTGTTTCGACTACAGTAGCAACATCGCCACACCTATTCCTGCCTAATAACAGTAGTGTTAAGCGCTGCTTGTGGCTAGTCTGGTTTGAACGGCGTGGTAAGAGAGACAGACTTATCTAAGGTGTTCCAACTTAGTCCTTAGGGGGTAGAAAATTATCTGTGAGAGATTTTAGGCAGGATTGTAGGTGTATTGTCTGAGAGTAAAGTTTTAAGTACTCTGCACGTTGACTAACACGTAAAAATGAAGCAAAAGTGAGGAACTTAAACTCATAATAAGAATACGACGCTCTCTTTTGCTCTACTTAGATAAGTCTTCGAGATATGAGTCGTTAGTTATAATTAATCTGCAGTTAAAATAAGAGATGTCGTTCGTATTCATCGGTCTTGAATAGTACCACTTCCTCTCTTCCCGTGGATGTCGTAGGAGGCGATTCAGGAGCAAAATCCAGGAGATGAGCAGCAGCGTCTTCCTGTGATACATCAACACAAAAAAACTCTCATTAGTGGATAACTTCCCCTAATGAGTGTTCAGTGTCTATCAATGGACCTCAAAAATAGATGGATGGATGGATGAAGAGAAATTAAATTAATTAAAAACCGGTGTCCATATCCTCTTAAACGCATTTCTTTGTAGAAATCAGTAGTCTTTATGAGTGGCGAAGTGCTATCGGATTCTTCACAGGGATCTTTGTTTATTTTACTAAAGCTTTTCGCGACATCATTTTGAACGTACACCCGCCCTGTTACAATTGTTGAGCTTTTTTCAGAAATCTGTAAATATTCGTTTAGGTTAGGTTAGGTGAAAATAAAATTAAGGGTTTGATATCTATAATTTTTTATAAAGTTCCTTTCATTATTATAAATATTAAACAATTTTTAATTTAATTTAACTTAGTGTCAGTTGCCACGTATAAACTCTACCACTGAAACGTAAGAACGGTTTGACGGTTGAAATAGGGAGGAGAGCACACAAAAAAAAAATAGTTTTACCATCTATAAAACATTCCATCAACTTACCTCGAACTCGCCGTTGATTTTGTGTATTGTAATAGAAAACTCCAATTGTCCTGTTTTCGGTATAACTGTACTTCTTTCAAAACATACGTTTTCAAATACTACGGATACTTCCTTGTAAGATTTTTGCGCCATACGAGCGATAGTTTTCCATACAAGAACTAGGTATCCAGTTCCAGGATATAAGACACGTCCTGGAAAAAGCCAAACGATAAGCAATTATATTGTATTTAGAGAATATATGATAATTTTATTTTGAGCGACCCAAAAATGTTACCTCGTGGAACTCCATCATGTAAAATTTAATACGTATCCAAATAAAATAAAGAATGTTGATGTATTTTTAAAATCGTTTGAGAGAAAAGGACAGAAGCTAACAGTATATTATTGGAGATTTATATGAGTTTTATATATATTTTTCAATTAAACACTTATAAGTATTGATATACATATCTTACCGTTGATAAGATGCCCTTTTAAATATGGCTCGTGTTCGAGATTAACTACTACTGTTCGCTCAATAGATGGCGCGTTAACCGCCACACTAAAGTTCGTAAACCTGAAATATGAAACAAAATGCTTGAACAAGTTATAAGAGTGGTAATAACCTATTAGTATCAATAATAACCTCTTAAATTGGGGATCTGGAGTTTGAATACATGGCACGCACTTCTGTTTCAAAAAATTGTGTCGTTAAAAAATAATTATCAGTTGCTTAAGGAGTGAAATAAAAAAAAATAAAACATGAAAATATTATCTTGGAAAATGACGATGAAATAAATCTATATGCCTGGAAATTAAAAACGTGTTCTCAGATGTGTGAACTGTGAAGTCTATCATTCGGCGTTTGCCAACGCGATTGTCCATGATACAAACTGGCTAAAGGTTCCTCCTTCTCTCCCTCTTAGAGGAGATATGTCGATACTTTTATTCGCAAACCAGATAACTACATGAGTGATTTTTTCAGGAGACACTTAAAATTTTATAATATTTTATGTAGACTACTTGTATAAAAATCTAAAATACTGTTGGTACATATCATATCCATTTATTATCTTTAGCCAGTATCTTAGATTTAAATAAAATACTCTACAGAAAATTTTATAAAGTTTTAAGTGTCTCCTAAAAATTTTGTTCATATGGAGTTAGTTGTTATAGAGTTAGCTTTTGCTAATGAAGGTATCGATTTGTTCATTGAAATTAAATAAAAACAGAAACTAAGTTTAAGTACAGAACTAGTTATATACCGTTACTAAATATAATGTTTTCTTACCAATCTTCACGATGATCCCACTCGACTAAGTGGGATAACATCGGCGTACCTTGCGAGACGGGAAACGGGACGTGGGGATATATGTTTGCTAAACGTGGGTTAAGCCCCGCTTGAAATAACCTGCAATAATAATATTACGTCTGAGCTTTTAGTATTACTTAATTGTGATAAAATTATTACTTTGCTTATTTATGATGAAATGTTCCTTGTTTCAGTGGATTTAGCAATTACATTTGTTTAAGGGAAGTGAAAAGTAGAGATTAGCGATGAAATTTTTAAAGGATGTAATGTCGAGGTAATGCTGCTTTTTTTTTGATTTGAATGGATTGATACAGCAGATTCGCTTTGTAGAAACGTTTCAAATTAATCTTGATGAATAGCAACGAACCAATGAATCAATGATCGATTTCAGGTAGGATAGATCAAAAGATCTTAGATTGTTTACAGAGGCTCACTATAATGACCACTTAATGGATGGTCCAATGAATGGATTTTTAAATATATCGATAGGAATTGGATAAAAAAAAGGAATATCATAAAAAGTCATTGTATTCTATTTGTTATTGGATTAAAGAACCTTATGAGGTCTAAGTTGCAAAGTCTTTTATGACCATAGATATAGGATGACTAGCGAAAAAATTCCAAGTCTATGTTTATGGCGTATTGAAAATTATCAGAACATAGAAAATTGACGTAACAGTGATACTAAAATTTAAATTTAACTCTTTATTTAAAAAAAAGAACATACTCTCCAAGACCCTTGTAAAAGTCCATGAAGTTTGAATCACAACTTTCACTTCCCAGTCCAATATGAATAGCATTATTGAAGAATTCTTCGAAACTGTGCTTAAGTGCTAACTGTGGAGCCATTTCGATGACAATGCAACCAGGTGGTACAATATAACATGCGTCTTTCAATAAAACTGGACTCTGCAAAAAAAACTTAAATTTTTGCAGTTACATCTTCGAAGTTAAGATGTTGGTTAAATTGATGAAGATTTTCAGGGCCATCAGTTTCGTCTACGAATTTAATGATTACAGATTGTTGACTATTTTTCAACATTTGTCTATTAGACAAGCAAATATTCAAACATTTTCCATTTCATTCAATAATATAAGTTAATTTAGGAAACGTTTAATTTTAAAATTGTACTTGATATTTAGTTTAGTTAATGTTTGTTTTAATTTTCAATTTTATCCTGTCGAACTAAATGTCGACGTTGAAATATTTTTTTCTAACTTCAAAAATACTAAAATTGCGAAAATACAGAATTTTAAAAATATTTAGGGAGTTATAACAAAGTATCTTGTACGCAAATTTCATTGATAGATTGAGTAGACCTCCTGAAACGGTCAGGAATACCCACGAAGCAATAAAAATAACTAAATAAAATAAAAGCTCCTGATTCACAACATAGACGAAAGCCTTACCATAAAGTTATGTGTGTGATACTTGGCAGAGGACAGCGTCGCATCTGGAAACGTCCATTGCTTTGGATCAACAGAAGTTGATAACCAGCGTTCAGAACGGATCTTAGCCGATGGTATAACTTCATTAAGACGTTTCAACAATTTTAAACCTGTAAAATTAAAAATACCTTGAATAAGTTATGTAAGTACTGTTTTTCATAAACTTTATATTTTTCACAAATTTTAACCAAGATTATTAAATTATTTTACACCAATATTGTCATCTGTCACAGAATCGCCATTAACATGACCTATGCAATGAAATTTAAATATTATATGTGTATAGCCGTTACAATTAAATCGGTATATTATGGAATTTTCAGTTTGATTCTCATTTCTTTATTTCATTCTGGACTACCCAAATATTGTTGGGAAGAAATGGGCTTGTTTGTTATTGTTTTTGAGAACTTACCTTAAAACTGGAATACAGCGAACTAAATTCCTGATTTAAGACAGAATTAAAAATACTACATGATATATAAAACCTACCAACAATGTTTGGAATCCTTTGTTTAGTTTTGATTCCCATGTCCGTTAATTGGTTTATAACATTTTCTATGATTGCAACGGAACCAGTAATTATGGACGTATCAAATGCATCATCATCCATTATTTTTATTTCAGGAGGACAAATAGTTTTGAGCTGAAAATAAAGATCTCAAAAATGATTTGAAGGCTTTTGGTTTATTTTCACTATACCTATTATGGACAGGTAGGTATATACTTGATAAGTCACTATTTGTTTTATGATGATTACTTAAAATGCTATTTATATTTGATGGTTCTTGTACTTTTGATAAAAGTAGGTACAATGCATGCAATGCAGGCTTCATGCTCTGCCTGCTATGTGTCATAATTCCAAGTAGTTCCAATTCCAATTCTACTTGAAATATATTCGTTTCATTAAGCGTTGCTATATCTAAAAACTTAGTTGGTACCCCACGTTTAATTAAGGTCTTAGAAATCATCAAATCAGTAAATAGCTCTTCATAATGATACAACAATTTTTAAAGTGACGTAAGATACCATCAAAATTACCTTATTGCTTCCAAGAGCTACATAAAATGATGTATTTTGAGCTTTTAAAACGTCTGTGCATGCTAAGCTTCTATAGTATGCGACTAAAACAGCTTGTTCTGCCGTAAAACATCCGTCAGCATATGCACATGCAATTTCACCTGCACCTAGACCTTTAAATGTAACAAATTATTAATTATCATCCTCATCTTCATCATCGCAATTATCATATCATTGTGCTGCTTTATTATCATTTGATAGTTATTTTATATGTTTCATAAGGTCGTTTTGAGGTAGGTTATTAGTGGATTGGTTTTTGTTCTTATTGTTTTTAAATAATTGTTGGATTGGATAGTAATTATCGTAGATAAATTCTGAGTATCGTGCTGATATTATTTTAATTCGATTCAGTGTTTTAGTAATTATTTGAACGGCTGATTGATTAATATTAGTAAAATTCCAATAAGTTACCAATAATATAATCCGGTTTTATTCCGATGGTTGTCAATACATCAGTTAGGCCAATTTGAAAAGCGGTGACTCCAACGGAAGAATTAATAATATTAACATCGGAATTGTTATTGGTCATAATGTTTATCAAATCTATGTCTTTAGCCTTAAGAACTTTATGACACCTGAAAACAGAAAGAAAAACCATTCCAAAAAATGTACAAATACTTTTGAAACAGTGGTTTTAGGATGATCGAATACATACTTTGTAATAGTTTCAGCAAAGATGCGTATTTTCATGAGCTGTGTGGCCAAATCGAGCCATTGTGACCCCACGCTGGGGTATAAGAAACAAACTTTACGTCGGAAGTCATTAACATTTTTAATGTCTTTGGTTATTAATTTTCCAGTACGCGATTTGGAGTCTGCGAGAAAAAAATCGTATTAAATAGAATCCTATTCATCCTAAATATCCTGACGTACGTTAATATCCAGCCAACCGGGTGTCCCTGTGTCCAATTGTCCATTTACAGCTTCGTATGATTATTATTATTTTTATAATAAAGAACTGGCCAAGGTGTATGCAATCCACCTGATGATAAGTGACTACTGCAGCTCATGGACATCTATAATAAATCCCATATAAGATTAGTTTTACTTCAGTTACGTTCGGAGTCGAACCGGACAGAGTTCTTCCACCGGAAAAATACCTGTAAAAGTCAAACCTAGTAATGTATATCCTCTAAATCCATGGTTTTGAATATTATGTTCGTGAATTGAGTGCCAGAGTCTAACTTCATCCACGTCCACTGGTTTATTTTCAAGTGAGTCTAGAATTCGAGCCACCGCTGATTGAGTCCGGCCTGATATACAAATTAGTCTGGGCAAGTCGTCTTGCGGTGCACCATTATTCACCTGAAAAAGGTCATAAATGTATTATATTGGTAATTAATTAAAAATAGAAAGAAAAACTCATCTAGTAATTAATGTTATTAGCTATTTATTGGCATTTAGTTGGTGTTTCTCACTTTCCTAACTTATAGTTAGGAAAGTGAGAAACACTTTCCTGCCTAGAGAACTTACAAAGTGCATAAAAAATAATACAAAGTGTATAAAAAATATTACAAAGTGCATAATTTACAACTTTTTATTTAAAGAAAAAAATTAAATTATAGTGAAATATTAGTTTTTGAAGCATTTAAGAATTAATTAGACCAACAATAGAAAATATCGAATGATTCAAACCTTATCTCTCGCTATATTCTTGAGTATCGTATGAGCATTAGCTCCACCAAATCCTAAGTTACAGACTCCAGCTAGACCTCGGTTCCAGAGATGCTTGTCCGTGACCACTTGGAGCCTGCCCTCAACGAGAGCGGGAATGTCTTCACGGCACTTCCAGAAATTTATGTTTGGTGGAATATAACCAGAATTGTAGGCTATGCAAAGCTGATGAAAGAATAATATCTTAGATAGATTCAAATATACTTATAAATTGATAAGTAGAGGTAGTGGTGTAATACAACACTATGTATCAACAGGGATACATTATGACTGACAGGGATAATTATGGCAGGAACGGGAAGAACTGGATGAAAAGTCAAAGTATAGATCAATTTAAAAGTAATTTTAGTACGTATTATTAAAAATAATTATTGTATTACTAAATGAAATTTATTTTAAGAAATTTTAAGTGCTTGTGTATAAGGTACTGATGTGATACTGTCGGAATAGATATGGTATCTATAAGACATTAAAAAATACTGGCAGGGGATTGAGTCCGGAACTCACTGCGTATCAAACAGGTATGGTGACAGCTCCGGCATACGGGACGTCTATAATAGAGGATATTGATAGGATACTGATTGATATCCACACTTACTTTAGTAATACTACATAGTCCTGCAGCAGGCTCGGCATGTCCCAGATTAGATTTGACGGAGCCTATCAGAAGTGGTTCAGTTCGCCCCGGGCACATGATAGCATCAATGGCTCCCAATTCCTCGGGATCTCCTACAGGAGTTCCTATTGAAATAATTGTATATTAAAACAAACTGTGATAATCCAGTCTTGTTTAAGAATTTTCTAGATCATTGAACGATACAATTTTTAAAAGACGGTGAGAAAGATAAAGAAATTAAGGAAAAAAGAAAGAAGAAGAATATGAAAAAAAAAACGAAAATAAATAAAAAGTCGTCTACACTTTAAATATGTTTTTATTCAGCTTTGATCTTAATACTTGCAGGGAATAAGTTAAAGTAAGCTAAAATTTAAATTTATTGCTTAAATAACATAATTGCTTCTAGACCAAACTTCATTATCTCTTATGGTTTTTGATTTCTCCCAAAGATTGGGCTCAATGAAACGGTCTATATATTACCTGTACATCGATTGTATAAAACAAATTATTAGAACAATAAAACAATGTCTGTCTAAAACAATTAACTGAAATCAGAAGAAGTACTACAATGTAATACAATTGTAATACTAAATGTTTTTTGTCTGAGTCAATTTTGTCTGAGTCATGTACCATGTTTTGTTTTGTTGAGACGTATTTCAAGTCTAGTCAAGTCAGTTCTATCGGAAGTCGAAACTTCGTGCATATATACGAGTACGTACACTCGAAGGACGTTTCCCTCCTTCTGGCGCTGGCGGTTAAAAATAGTAAATGAATAATCAATTACTTACCAGTTCCATGGCATTCAACGTAATCTATGTTCTTAGGTTCTATCGAACATTCTTCATAGACCTCTTTCAGAAGGCGCTTATGCATTTCTGTAGCCGGATATGTGATCCCTTGTTCCGTAAAACCATCACAATTCGTTTTTGCATGCAAAATTTGTGCATATATGCTGGAAAAATTATTTGCTTCAACATCTTTGAAAAGGTTGAAAGTTTTCCAAGAATTGTACTATCTGTTCCCATCAGTGTAGCGTTGTTGTGTTTTTTTTTAAAGAATGGGAAGGAGAACTACATGAAACGTTTTAACTTCCTCTTCAGGACAAATAACTGTTTGTGGCCTACCTGAGGACTACGTAAGAATCTTAAACCTTACCATTTAACTATCTAAGAAAGTGTTAAGCGTCGCTGTGTTCTAGTTCGAAGGGGGTGATAAGGGAGACATTTTTATTTTTTTTATATTACTGAAGTAGCAAACGAGCATGCAGTCCACCTGATGGTAAGTGGCCACTGCCACCCATGGGCATTTGTTATCAACCCCAG
>DWPG01000097.1:0-11908 GCA_018251495.1 Autochton cellus | reverse complement strand
TTTAATCAAATATTTTATATTTTTATGTTATATTTTAATATTCATTCATTAAAACTTATTTTGCATGTATGTATGAGTGAGATACAAAAACTTTCCAATACAATACATCAAATAGTTTTAGACTTGTTAATAATAATTAACCAGATTAATCAATCTCTGTAAGGGTCAACGGTCTCAATTTTTTTAGGTACAAAAATATTTCAGATAATATTGTAGACTAAAATAATGTTCACTAGAACATTAAGGTTTCAAGCTTATTCATTTGAAAAATTGACCTCAAATGTAGTAGAATATGAAAACCTTTATATTTTAGGTCGTCCACCTATTCTCGGAATCCATTTGTTCCAGTCTCTATTATTTAACAATTCGACCGATTTAGAAGCGGTTTTACCACATTTCTAGGCCCTGCGGCTTCGTTTGTTTTTTTTTTTTCGAAATCTCTAAAGGGATCAATTAGTTACGGTGTGGTGCCATACAAAAATGCCCTGTTGTTGACTGACCAGCGATGATGGATCTCATACAAGTGGTTTGGATTTGTAGGAACAGTATCTGTTATGTTAAAGTAACTGTTTATGGGTCAGGAGGGATGCTAGGATAGATTACAAAGTATATCACGTCTTTATATTTGAATTCAAAACTGTTCTTGTTGTTTAGTCCACTTGATATCTTGATCTATTTTTATATCTATATTTATCACATTCATAATTAGTCCTATATATGAAGTCCCAGGTGAAGACAACCGTACTTATCAACCTTTGAAGATTGAGTTGGAACACCTCGACTAAATGTCTCTGTGCCTTACTATACCTCACAAGAACTCAGCAACTTAAAAGTAATAGGCGGAGAGTTACAAATCTACTGTTCCATGGATTTTGTAGAATACATCATTGTAAACATTCTTCAAAAGCATAAATGAATTTTACATTACCATTAAAAACATTAAAATTCATTTATTCCAATACAAGCAGTTTGTCACAAAACGATTTCTTTCAAAATCAATTTTGTTTCTTTATTTTGTGGCGCACATTTTATTGCCCATTATCCACTCTACGGCACCTGCTGTCCAAACTTTGACCTCTTTGCTTCACGTTTCTAATACAATCCAATATCAACCTTAAATTAAACTGCGAACGATTTGAATTTAAATGCCGTTAAATACAAATACAAACTAGTATTGTTCGTTTAGAACTGCGTGTCGAGACATTTTATGATCTACTGTAAGAACAATTTCATAAAATCCATTTTAGTTTGTACATTATTGAACTATACAAATACATTGCGTGTAAACGATTGTCGATTGTATTGTAAGCGGGCTAAGGTTCTCAAAGTGTTCAAATACAAATATTGGTGCGCTTTCCCATGCTCAAACAAGGGTTATTGTTTTAGGTGATGCGCGCGCGCATGTGAAGATGGCGCGGGGGAGTGCGCTCCTCTTGCTATGGGTGGTCGCGGTGGTCGCAGACAGCAAACACGGTGAGTACTTTGTTGTTACCGATCGCATTGTGATTTTATTTTCATTTGTCATCGGTAATGGCCTGCTACTGTATCAGATGCGTCGTGAGATTCTGATTAGTGAAAGAAATGAAGCTGTGATTTTAGTTTGCTTTTGTTTGTTTTTTTTTGCTTTAAAGTCATAAATTATCTACTTATTATAACGAGGTGAATAATAGTATCTTATAGAGTTATGTGTACAATCGTACATACATACATACATGCATACATACATCTGAGTAAATTTAAATGTTTGTTTTTACATAATTTTAAATCAGTTATTGAGTAAATAACGAACTTAAAAATATATTATTATTTATTTTATCACAATGGCGCAAAATACTTTTTATTTTTTACGTAATACAATACTGTACATAATAATACTTGAATTGAATACGATTCACACAAGAAAACCATAAAAAGTGCGACTTTTATCAACACTAAAAAAGACTCGAAACTTTCAAGTTTTTGCACCTCACCCTAAAACCTGAGGGTCTAAAAAAATTAAAAGATAACGTAAAAAATCACTAAGGGATTTTTCACCTAATCTCAAATTAGATAAGTGGGTAGGACAAAAGAGATAGCTGTCGCCAACTTCGGAGGTGCTTGAAACACTCCTCGATTTAAAAAAGTCTCTTAAAAAATGTTTGGAAGAATATTTTGGAGCAGTCGTGTGGAAAGGTTCAGTAGGTAACGCCGAGTTTACAGTTCCATTTTTATCTTTTCTTGGTTTATTTTAAGCTATAGCCTGATGAAAATAAGTTTACTTCAAGTAAAGAAGTCATCTTATTCAAATTAATTATGCATATTCCGAAATTACACAATAGGAATGATTGTGTTATGATAATGCCATTTTATATACTGTACATTATTAAATGCCCTTTTTACATATAAAATTCACATAGTTACACAGAAAGATAAGAATGAAATACATAGATCTAAAAACAAATGAAAAATAGCTTCTATTTAGAAATCTGTCTAGTCGGGAATCGAAATATGAAACCTATAGTTTAGCGTCGATATTAAAAATTATTTGAATTATAAAATTCTCTAAATTACTAATTGCAACAATTTTCAAGAGTTTCCAAGAGTAACAAATGCCTATTCATCTCTACAATAACATAATACATTCGCTTTAAAATAAAACAAACTAGATTTGTACACAATGATCCCTAAAGCTAAAAGAAATGTTGAAGATTAGAAAGGAAGGTACCAAGCGACGATCTCGCAAAAAACACTTAATCGTGACGATGTAAGTGCTACTTCCGAACACGACTATCCCATTAAAGCTATCTATAGAAATGCTATTATGTCTCTCATGACTCAAGATTCAAACTCACTCACAGATAAATACGTCGGAGATTAAGATGCAGGGACTAGGGTAGATGTTTCAACGTCGTCGAGTAACTACCTAAAATTGATCTAAGTGAATGAATACAGAAAAGACAGCATAAATAGAAAAAATAAAATGTGTAAAGAAACGAAGAACTTAGTTAAATTATACGAATGTAATCTATTTGGTTTAGAATTGATTCATATTAAATAGCATTTTTTTATTTCATAGCCCATCTCATTGACCAAGTCATGAGGAGACAAGTGGCTTAGTAACAGTAATTGATGAAAGCGAAGCAGCAAATCAATTTTATTACGATTACAGCAATTTAGAAGCGCGAGGTGTGAGAGTGATCAGATAAAACTATATTATCAAAAGAGAGCCTGCTCGACCAAATAATTATTTAAACGATGTTGTTACCTAAGTGTAATTTGTTGTACTGTAGTACGATCAACTTGAGCCTAAAGTAACTTTTTTTCGTTTTGAAAACTGAAATTTTAGAATGAGTTTTTAACTTTAAACGTTGTTTTTACTTAGTTGATATCACTTATATTGTTAGTAGTATAAAATAATTTAAAAAAATATGTAATCACAATGTGCATAAATTAACCACGTCAAAATGTTCGAATACGCTATTCTCTGAAACGGCTCAACAGATTTCAATAAAATTTTGTGTTGGTGGTTCCCATACGCTTGAAAGATAGAACCCGATTTTATTTGTGGCAGAATGTCTGCTAGGACTCACTTGTAATATAGAAATATTAATACTATAACGTTTCCTAGCACCTACATGAGAAACAAATGTGTATCAACTGGAAACTGTGCTCGTACATCAGATATAGAAATTTAAGCTTCATTTACGTTGAAATACGAAACTCGAACACTCCCAGCTGGCGTGAATGAAACGGAAAATAATAGCTAGAGACTCCCAGGAGATGCCATTATAACTCGACTAACAAAGGGATTATCTTGTTTGGGAACCTCTTGACTGGCACTCGACGACTCTTTGTATGTATCGTGTTACATTTCCAATGTAAAAGTGGCTATTCAAGCTTTTTTGTAGGTGTGGTCGCCCTTTGTATTTTTTCTGCACCAAGGGTGAGAATTCGTCGGTCCTATTTCTCAAAGGATACGTACGGTGGTAATTTTAGATTTGGGCTTGCACCTTGTTGTTACTTTGCTAATGCGGATGAAGAGGTTTGAAAGCTTTCGCATTAGCGGTACTTTTGGTCGCTTTTTCATACGAAACATATTAACGGACTCACGCTTAAAAGGACTTGAGTTGTTTTTAAACACGATCCCAACTCCAGCAGGTTCTTAAGACAAACAGATACTCAATTCTAGGCTTACTATATTTTAGATGTGATAAACGTCAATTATAATTAACTTCCTGAGTCACACGATAATTCTTTGTAACTAAAGATCGTTATAACATTTATAATTTCGACAACAGAAGGTTAGGTTACGTAACATCACGATCTTTGCCTAAGCGCGAAGGTATTTTTTACATTATAGATAAGTTTTCGATCTGATTAAAAATTATGGATGATACAAAAAATCCTAGATAGCCGAGCTTCGTGTTGTTTTGTTTTCGAGTTTTTTATTATCACTATAGGCAGTTTTTATTGAATGAGTTTCATATAACAACGAGTGTCGTCTATTGTAATCTTACCGGCTTAAAACAGGTAATCATACACGTGGCTACCTCAATACATTATGAGGTGTTGATAGACAGCAAAACAATACGAAACCAAAACGAAATCAATTAATTTATTTACACCTCAAGGAATAACTTATCAAAATTAAAATATTACTTTAATAAAACAATTAATAACAAACAGATTTAAAAACAAAACAACAAAACAACAATTATTAAGGCTAGAATAAAGTTAAATCTCCGAATAAATTGCTACCAGCATTCATATTCAGAGCGATAAAACCTAACACAACTGTTTAAATTTCCACAAATGTAAATATCCATTAATAGACAATGAAACAGTTAAAAGCTGAACCCATTAAGCATGACTCACGACACAATAACAGCAGTCCCTCACGAGCCCTAATGTCCCCTAACATTTGATTTACTTACGGAAACGTAAAGCAAATCGCGCCGCCCACGCCTCCATTAACTAGTTCGAGTGCATCTTTTTATGTCTCTCTCGGCGCTAAGTGCATTTACGAGTAAACTGCATCAAGTTGAGTGAAGCGTCTTCGCCTCGGCGGATGCGAAAGCACCACGCCTGAATGTTTTATTACGCCTTCCCCTGAACAGATATATCAGAACTCACGTACTCGCCGCTCTTGATTTATTCCTCCAGAGCTCATAATATTGTTCGGGTTTATCGGTGCACTAAAAAAACAGACGGCACTACAGACGGGTGTAACGGCCGATATCTACACCATTAGACTCTCACTGTTTTATTCGTTCCATATTTGGATCGAGTACCACTTATTATGTGTTATTGCTCGCCTGTATAATGTTTAGTGATAAAAATGTGAGTGAGTCGTTAAATAAATTTTTAATAGCATCTATTACTCAATAACTTATTTCAATGCAACGCCCAGGTTTAGTGGTCAGATAACGCTGAAGTGCTGTAACGTATTAATAGATAGACATTCAATATAATTAATATTAAATGTCTGTAAGAGGATCTGCTTCTTAATCTTTAAGTTAATGATCTAATCTATAAAATTGAAGTAAGACTTAATAATATACGAAAGATATAAAAAGACTTGAACATAATGGTAATGTAGCAATTCTTTACGTTGTACGTACAAGTAATGCGAATGATCTGAATGTATCCGACCGTTGAGAATTCGTTCCAGACGTTGATTAAGTATTTCCCATCAATAAAGTCCTCCTCTATCTAGAATAGCATCGAATTCAACCTTAATTATCCAAATACCGGATGAAATGACAGGAGGCGGTCTCTTTCAAACATTCAACGGCGGATAAAGCCAATTTGATGAGTTTCAGTTTGTTTTTAGATATCGTTAGTAAACACCTCAAGAATTCGAACATTCATCAGAGACAACATATTTCACTTCGTGTCGTGGCGATAAGGCATTTCTCCATTTCCATTAATTTTCTGATATGCTCCATTCGAATTTGTTTTGAAGACGAAGTATTTTAAAACTAAGAAAACATTTTGTCTATTAAGTCGACGGTATTCGAATCCGATTGTGATCTCAACACGGATGGTCGTTACAGCTATGATTGAACGGTTCTCATTGCAATTGAAATGATCTGTTAACATTGAAAGTAAAGACATACCATTGATTGATCTCATGAACTTTCTATACCCGTGCGTTCACACAGCCGATGCGCAGACATTTATTTACAATTTACAATCGCTTCGTGACTTGCATCCACTGGTTTTAGTTGAGCTTCCAGTAACATCGCTTACCTTAGTTCTTCAATCACTTGTTTTTATTTGCTCTTCCAGAAACCTCGCTTCCTTTATTCCTACAACCCCAATTAAAAACCTTCCAAGCCATAATCGCTCTTAACAAAAGACAACAATGCATTTTATAGTGTACACGGCAAACAAGAAATAGTTGCCACCAATTCGTGTTCTTGTAAATGGAGTTTCGTCACTTGCCAAGATAACACTTGAACGCAGTTACTTATAAGAACCGTGGACGGTCGATATAAAGGGCGACCTAAATGACGAAAGCGGTGATTTAAAATGTAAGAAAGCTCACAATCATCTTCACGCGACAGGCGTCGATAATGAGTATCAATTAGTGAATGTAAATTTAAATTTTGTTAAGGGTTTTCGTGCGTTATCAATTTATAATACAACGTTCTGGTATTGCGCCAGAGTGAGAGAGGGCACAAACCTGTTATTAATCAAATCGGCGCTAAAAACCAATTAAACTTGACGCACAGTCGCTGATGAAGTGGTTACACAATCCAAAACGATAATAGACGTTCGACGCGGGATAAACAGGCCTTAATCAAATGCCTGGCCGATCCGACGTCTAACAGAATTCCAAATCAACTTACCTACGTCAGAATAAGTGAACGTGTGACAAGGGCCAAAGCTCTGTAATATTGATTACATTCGTGATTACATAAAGTTTCTTCGTTTAGGGACTACCTCCGTCAATATCAATGGTCGTATAATATTCTTGGGAACTGGAAGTTGAAACTTGATAGCACCATAGCAACGTTACAATAGTTCCTGAGCATTAATATTCAGTACAAATTAATATGCTTCGTATTAATGAGACAAAGCGTCTGGAGGATATCTTGAGATTAATATGTCGTCTAAAGCCGTATGACGATCGTAATAACAATTGTGTGTCACGTTAAATTTCGTATCCTATTGATTACAATAGTTTACTCTCTACCTATTCGTTTAATAAAATCTTTAGCTTAAATATTCATAACGCCAATATAAAGTTGTAGAAGCTACTACAAACAACTTTTACAACGTATCACCTACGACATATTTATATTTAAACTTTTAATTAACAAAGATTCGAGTTACTGATAATCATGTTACACAGATACTTCTTTTCATAACAAAATTACAATAAGCATTATATATAAAGTTTATAGAATCTGTGAATTCTCAGAGGAATTGGAATTTTAATGACGTTAATACGATAGCCACAACGTAGAACGGGGAAAAGGTCTCGAAACAAATCCCATTAAGGAAAAATAGATTCCAGGAGGAAATAGCGTTCGGTCCCCACGAAAACGGAAATAGAAATATACTGAAAGGAAGTGAAACTAATTAAGTTATCCTCGCTTCACGCAAGTTGCGGTTTATTTTCGTACCATTCTACTCTTCAAATAATAATACAATCCTGGAGGTATTACTGTCAACGCTGTTAGAAGAGTAACATACACTGATGTACTGATAACAATTTCTGAGCGAAATTCTATCGAGGGTGACTTAAAATTGAGTAGCGATACGAATTTGACTCTACAGCTCATACTTTCGGTCGATTTTCGATCAAACGACAAGGGATTCGTTAAGTGGGGTATACGGTATCCAAATATCTATGTTTTGCAAGTAAACAGGCGCGAGTGAAGCGTCAAGCCAGGTGCGGACTTTTGAGAGAAATCGATGTCGGTACTCTGGGGTACGTGTTATTATGACAGTTGCCGTTTATTTTAACTGACGCGGGGCATAATTAACGTTCTCCAATTAGAACGTGTTTAAAGTTCAGGAGGACTGTTAGTCCATTAATGCTTATTGGAATAGCATAAGCCAGCCACTAGGTGTACATGTATATCATTCTAAATGGCATTTTCTACTACGTAATTATAACTTCACTAATGATTAATGAGTTAGGCCGAGATAACATTTACGAGCGTTTACTAAGATAGATATAATCGTTAGGAAAATTGTAAACAATGGGGAAATAATTTATAATGTCATGTATAACAGAATATTTTAGCATATATAATTCTCGTTGTGTGTCAGGACTTAACCTTTAACATTCTGCATTCCAACACGATAAAGATATTTAGTCCAGATAGTAAACAAAACTGATTTATATCCAACCTTCGTAAATGAAACATAACAACTAATAATATCAATGAATTAATTACTAAGAAGAGAATATCAAACAAACTGGCATACGCTAAAACGTCTTCAAGCTGATCTGGCTGTATTTAACTTTATTACTATACGGCAAGTTATTTTTATATTGTTTAGATTTTTTTTTTTATTTTTTTATTTTTTTTTATTTTAATTATTTTTGGATAAAAATTCTTGATTAGTTTTCCTTCGGAAATAAATTACTGTGGGAAATAAGATTAGGTCCTCAAAGAAAAACTTTTGTTTAAGAAAATAATTAATTCGATATTTTTATGTTTTTAATTTTTTTTTACAATTTTATTTTATTTTATATATTTTATGAATAAAATTTATGAATAGGATTATTGACACAAAGAAATTATACTATAGATTGTCCCAAGGAAGGATTTTCAGCAGAGCCAAAAATAGATTGACACAACACCGTGAAAGCTTTTAAAAAATTATTGAAATAAATATATGCCAGGTCAACTCTATTATAGAATAAAATCTTTTTATCTTTTTCCGTTCTACTGTTCTTTAATCACCTATTACGAGCTTCTGTTTTACTTAACCTTTTAAATTGTGTCTTACATCACCGAAGAGATTGTCCGAGGATCTCGAAAAACAACTCTTTTGACCGAGATAAAGCAATAGCTTCCTTTGTCCCTTTCATTTGAACTATTGAGATAATGCCAGCACATTGTCTCAATAGGTTCTTCAGGTAACATCGTCGACATTTTAAACGATAAGAGTTGTAACTGTAGGTTTTTTTCTACTTCCCTTACATTTAATATCTTATATGATTTTTGCGATGCGTATTATTAGTGCTTTATCATTTAATTTTTTTTTTGCACAATTAGCAACAAGCAAGAAAACCTAACCTAACCTTATTTTAAATATTCATAAAAGAAATGCAGATCGGATCCTGAAAGAATGCTGATCAAATCCTATTTGAAGGATCCTACGAACCAATCCTATTTGAAGCTAGTGATAGTCCCGTTCCTGTTAAAAAAATACGAAGAAAGTTGATTAATATCATCAGTATTCTGCTAACTGTAATCTTCTGCTAAATACAGCAATATAAGGAGCATTACTTGGTACGCGACAATACACAGGAAACAACAAAAAATATATACTTTACATTTTATAATCTGTTCGCATGACAGATAAATTATCGTCAATACAAAAGAAAATCGAGATAAGCATTTACTTATCTCTGTTTCTGTGGAACAGAACTGTAAGCCATCGTGGATTGTAAAACTTTAATTTGGGCCACACTGCTGCAGAATAAATAAAAACGAACAATTTTAAACCTTTTTCGGGTTTTACACAAACACAACCAGTGTCATATGTCCGATTATCCGTTTGTCGTGTCGCTTCACACGCGACAGGATTTGGGTTGTTTTATTTCGATGTTCGAATACTGTTTTGTGTGTTTTTATACTATTTGTCAACTGGCTTTATTTAAGTAAAGTTTATAGTACTTCAACTTAACAGGACTTTGTCGTTTCACTTAATCTGCCTTACAACTGCAGTGTATCGCTGCTGTGTTTTAGTTTGAAAAGTGTGGTGTGCGAATAAACTTGTTTAACCCTTGGTTACTATTCAAGGATCAAACTGACCCTGCCTAAGTAGAAAAATATAATTTTAACGCTATGCACTCGCGGGACTTAGCCGCCCCTCCGTATAGCTGTAGCACTGCACGAGTGCTATAACGTAGTGGTCGCATACGCCGTGCTTGCGTCTCTTTCCTGCTAACACGAGTGTAACAGGGTCAGTGTGACCCTTGGATACGTACGTCCGGAGAATTTCTATGATTTTTTTTTATGACAACTGTGCATGCATATTGACAGGAAGGATCTTCAAATAGAAATTTCCGTTAGAGCAGCTCCTGTCACTACTGTTTCTATTCCAAAAAAAACGCATATTTCCTGATAAAAAAGGCAGGATAGCTAGTCATGTCTGTTTTTTCTTGCAAAAGTGTGATTTGTAACTCTTGTTCCATTTTTATCTGTTCGGAACCTTTGTAAGTCCTTCTATTATCTTTAATATTAAATAAAATACATAAATAAACTCTGAGTTTCGTTTTAAAATGACCCGTAAACTTAATTAGTCAACTTTTATAACAGGGTCAATTTGACCCATGAGTAGAAAATATGAAACAAAAACATTGAGTAGTAACTAAGAGTTAAAGTGTTCCATCTTAGTTTTGAGACTTTTAGACTAATGTTTAATATGGAGTTGATTACACTGGCACTGACCACTTCAGGTGGATTGTATGCAAATTTTACTACATATATTTCACAATATTATTTTCTGAAATGGATGTAGCAAACGACATCTATTTCACTAAATAATTTTAATTATAACTGCACAAAGGTTTGATGTACGAGTATATAAAATTTCTAAGATCAATACATGCAGAAGTCTTAAATTATTCCGCTACGATCTTCCCGAAATATAGGTGCTCGAAACAATGCCCGGACCATCAAGAGACCGAGAAATATCTCGAAAGCAAATGCCGTGAAGCGCTCGAAGCAAATGCCGTGAAGCGTCTCCGAAGCAAATGCCGTGAAGCGTCTCCAAAGCGCGAAACGCCATTATTCCGTAGTAACAAGCGAAGTTAAAGGAAGCGTTTGCGTTGTTTATTTGTTTGATGCAGCACTTTCACAGCTCAAACGGATAGGTACTTCTTTTGTCGTTTTCCTGAACAAACATGTTTAGTTGGCGGGGTCTTCTTTGGATTTATTTCTGTGTTTGTTAAACTGTTTCCTCGTTCTAGAGGTTCCAGAAAATAGTAAGAGTACAATGGAGAGTGAAGTGTTCAAATTATATAACTAATTCTAATGAGATGTTGGTCAATAAATTTTGAAGGTGGAACCCTTTGTGGTTCCACTCTGGCGGCACCACCTCCACACTTTTTTCTGCTTCATAACAGCAGTGTTAAGCGTTGCTGTGTTCTGGTTTGAAGGGGGTGTATACGTATATGAGGCGTTCCAACTCAGTCATCAGGGGTAGTATCGCATCTATGTGTGGCACTAGCTACTTACCACCAGGTGCTAAGTTCGTTTGCTACTTATATCCTATAAAAATAATATGTGTGACGCATTTTATGACGTCACACAAGCCGTAGTCGCAAGTCGTGCTCGAAATCTTCCATTACATCACGAATAGGGAAAGAGGCATTCAATCACCTCGGGCGCGACGGGAAATAGATGCAGCGTTAGTTTCCGATCGAAAAATCATGAAATCCTTATATTAAATCAGGTCTGCAGCTGGAACTTGACATGTTTGTGAAGTTAAGCAACATTTAACATTACGCGCATGACGAACGTAAGTATATATCTATAACACTGTGTAAATGTATCCATTAGCGTAAGATTACATTGTAAATGAAAACTTTTTTTAAAAGATGTGTGTTATAGAGTTTCTTTCACCGCTTCTTCTCCATAACTAAGCACCACACGAAGTGGTGGTAGTTTAATTCAAATTGACGTTCAAAAAGAATTCTGTAAAGGATCTACTTTGAATAAAAGATTTTTGATTT
>DWPG01000096.1:0-11944 GCA_018251495.1 Autochton cellus | reverse complement strand
GCTATATGCAGTTGATAATTGTTGCTATCCCTGATTCCTAAGTTGAAATTCTACTGAATTGATGGGTTTGATAAACACAATCTTACGTTTGTACTTCAGACCCAGTAGACAACGGCAGTACTTACCCTGTCATAACCACTGTCGGTCGAGCTAAAACTTCTTAACCTCAATAAATAGAGACGATGATTAATCTAGAGTATAATGTCAAAACTATTGTAACGTTAAGTAGAGTAATAACTTACTTCAGTGGACTAATACGTTAACTTTGTAATTGTCCAACTTAGAGGAGTTCGCAATAACAAAAGTTTTTCTCTAACCGTAGCTACATGTAGGAGAAATATTGTCGTAGCTTATTGCGAGGGTTACGCCCACGAAGTTCCTCCACTTGTTTATTGCGCGAGGTGTAACCCAATAAAGGATGTTTATTCCCTACAAACAGTAACCAAATCCGAAGAACGCCCCACCTCCTTCAGATTAAGGTTAATAGTATTTTTTGTGTCGACAAATAGTCCAGACACCAAACTCAACAGTTGACCGAATTGCTTACCCTAAATAAGGTATTCGTGCGTTGAGGTGCTCTTTATTTGATTACAAGGCAAAAAATCTGTCCTTGTGTATTCTCAAGATGTAAGTAAACCTTGAAGGAAATAGACGTAATTTGTAATTAGTGCAAACAGTAATTATACGCAAGATATCCTCTTTTCTGAAACGTATGTACGATAAATACGATTTGTTTGTAATTAGGCGCATAATGGATTAAGCGAATCCTTAATTAAATTTATGAATTGTAATAAGCTATTAGTCAATCAATGAATTTAGTCAAATTTTCATCAAAAACAGGATTGAAGGACTCCATTGTCGATTTAACACAAATTAAGTACCAGAGGAGCCTTTAATTCTGTTAACTTCTGTTACCGGTGTTGATAGTAGGTAGATATCTAATTTCATCCTTGGAGTTATTGAGAACATCAATTGAAGATAAGCAAAACGTTAAAAATGTTTAAACTATCAAAAAAATCGACGGCTTAGTCTTAAATCCAGATTTGATAATAATTGTAAGTTATTGATCACACTAGTTAAGCAAAGTAACTAGTCTACGCGACATTAACCGCAATCTATCCTAGTAAAAACACGGAGTTATTCTCCAATTACATTATTATATTGAAGAGTATGAATTATAGTAGTCATAAACGCATAAATTTATCACATTTATTATGTAATTTATATCGGGAGCAACTACTGATAGATCGGAGCATCGCATATAGCTTGTTATGTCGAAGTCAGTGACGTAGGAACTCATGCCCTTTGGGCACATCCCACGCAACGGTCTGAAGCTTCAGGCCATTTTTAGAATACAAATCCCTTATTAAATAATTGGAAGGGTTAAAATTAATTATGAAAATAGATCATAATTATTATGAGACCGTTCGTAGTTACATATATTTTTCATTTTATTCCAAAAAGCTTTTCATATACGGTCTTATTAAAATGCTTTTAAACGAAGCGTTATATAGCGCAAGGAAAACATTTAACCACCTAATTATAAAATAATGTTGTTACCGTTGACAAACAAACAATCTCATAACATTTCATTAATGCGACGTTATAAAAATCGTGTAACAGGTTCTACAATGGGCGACCATGTTTGTGAGTCGCGAAAAATGAAAACTATAAAAGAGTGTCTGCAAGATGTAAAATATGTATCGCACTCACCGTTTAGAGTTGCCAATCAGTCCGAAACATATCCGTTGTAAGTTGAGCACTTTAGTCCTTCACCGTGAGCACTGAGACACAGGTTGATAGAGGTGGTCGCGGAAGGATGCGAGCCGCCAGCTGTATGCCGGCGAGCCTGCGCACTCCGCTCTATCGATCCCTCGCCCGTCCATTCACTTGCTACCACTTCGCCGCCTACATAACGACACGATTCGACTCGATGTTATACTTCAATCATCATTAGATAACGTGATATTACCACTCAGTTCTTAAAGCTTCCACGCTCGAACTACTTATTCGAACACTATTTCCCAAATAAATACAACTAAACTTATCGCTACTACTTTTCTTAACACATAAATATCTCAATATCGTAGATGTGTTTAATTAAAAATGTTATAGGATTTTAATAAATGAAACGTGTATTTATATAATTTGTTAGCTAGAATGAGTAAAGATGGGACCGTGATGGCGCCCACACACTTGTTTATCGCCTGAACAGCACCCTGCATGCTAATGACGTTATGCCGATAACGTGCTCGACAACCGCTTAGACATTTCCATGTTTGTGTCTGAATGTAATTTAGCTATTTACAATTATATATTAGATATTCCAAGCAATCCTAGATCTAAATTGTAGTCTTTTCGACATCGACTTTTTTTCTAAACCATAATTCGATCATATGCAAGATAACATTTGTAACTCATAAACTGCTTTTTCCAGATGTTCTGGTTTTTGTGTAATATTTCAACGTGACGTCATTTTCGGTTTAAAACAATAGAGAAGCGTGGGAGGGTTTACGTGAAGCAAAGCGGGGGAAGAGCTACCTACTTACGTGTAAGGATGACTGCCCACGCTTTTTCGATCTAGATCGGACTTACCTCAGTAATATGGAAGTACCTTCGTTAAAAATGATAAAATGCTTAAATGTCAAGAGCTAATTACAATGTATTTTTCCGTTTAGGTGGACAGCGGTTTATGTAAAAGTAAATTACATCGTGTTACATCCTTATAAAACAACATACTCTATATCTTGTTTTTTACATTTATAGGTACTAGCTTTTTATTAGGTACTTTATTTGTACATAAATGACACGCATAACGCATGAATTGTTTTATTGTTGTAATTTTGATATATAGGTACGTAGGTATATTACATATAGGTACCTTCCTACCTTCATTCCTACTATTAAATGCACGTTTGATAGTTTTATTTCCATTATAGGTATATAGAAACAAAAAAAATGCTAAATTCTTTATATCTACGGGGCTAAGGTTCAGCTGTTTATTTTTGACACAAAGTGATACCTTATACATAATGTAGCCGGGCGTTTTCAACGTTTTCAATAACGGACGGCGGTTTAATCTACTGAAAGCTCTCAAGAAAACATGGGTATAGGTTATTCATTTCACGGCCTTATCTTTCGTTTACTTATTTTAGATGACTTTATTTACCTCCAAGTGGTTCTTAAAATAGATTTGCCCTTATTTTAATTCACGTGTAAGATCCTTCTTTCAAGTTTATTACCTTTATATCAGACTTTTCATAAATGTAACGTAACGTAACGTGTACCGTTTCATAAATGTAAGTTTTCAAAGGTTATGTAGTGATTAAAGATAATTGACAAGCAAATAATTCTACTTCTAATCTTTACACATTTTTATTTCCTACTGGACGTGCGCGCGGTTTCACTCGCAATTATAAACAAATGTAACATGACATAAGTACCTACATATAATTTAAACTTTATACATTCAATAATTTCAACGAAATAACATTTTTTCAAAGAGTACTGAAATCTATCCCACCGGAACTATACATTTTTCCGGGATAAGAAGTAGCCTATATCGTTGTCTGATCCTTCAACTACCCCTATGCAAAACAAGTAAGAGAATCGACACTATAACAAAAACTATCCCGCAGGAACCGTACATTTTTCCAGACCATTTTATTCCAGACTGAAATCTATGTCTGTACCTCATCTGTCAAATTTTAACCAGATCCGTTTAACCACATTCCGAAGTTATAAAGTAGCAAACATCCATCCATCCACCCATCCCCACAAATTTTCAGCTTTATAATAATTTAGTAAGAATTCGATTTACTTACACGTGGCAGTTCAGAATTAATTTTATTTACGTGCCCACCTACACTATTTTATCTAAAACCGGTATTTAAACAAAGCTTATTAATTCCTTGGCCTTACGAAAAATTCCTATAGTACGATTACGCAGGCCTTTTTGACTTTTTCAAAAATAAAGGCTTAATGCCAGGGTTAACAGAGTAAAATTTATAAAATATAGGTGCACATAATTTAGAAATCTCATATATAAGTATGAGATATACGCAATAAACCAAGACAAAACACATTTTACACTGGTCAATATCATCTCTTTATTCGGTTTAAAACAGGTACAGCTTATTAATAGGAAATCTGTACAAACTATACATACGAAAACACTCCAATATAAAAAGAAGCTGAATACAATTTTCAAAAAAGTTTTCCCAGAATATAATTGTAAAATTAGATAGTAGCCTGTGCTGTAAAACACTAACATATTATATATTTTTGCGCATTCAGAATGCTTACTGCATTCTATAAAATAACATAACTATAATGTTACATTAATAATAAATAAGGTGTGTACAAAGATATTATAAACGTCTAGATACCGCGCGTTCGTATAAATGATACGTAGAAAGACTCTAGTTTAAAACTGATGTGTGCGTCAAGTGAAGGGCATCGTCCTGTACAGTTAAGTCGGCTTTGAGATGTTTTTGCATTTGTAGTAGAGCACGGTCAACAGATAAATACACAGATAATAAACAAACATATATCTGTATAAAATAGTTAAATATAACGTATATACAACATTGATAATTATTTTTATATCATATATTATTATCTAAGTAACCTAAGATAGATAATTGTGATCTTAGGAATAATCAGTTGGTATTATTCGTTGGCAAAATCTCAATGTTTTATAATATTAAAAAATATCATCTTTTTATTCTTTCTATATATAATGTATATATATGCTTTTATACTATCACCAAAGATATTGTTATGTCTAGATACCGCACGACGCAACATGTAAAACGAAAACTTTCAAGTTTCAAACTAAATTTATATATATCATAAAGTTTTATTTGTATCTATGAACTTTTTTAAGCGCCAGTCATGGTATTTAAATGAACTTATAGCGGAAAGCGGATCAGAATTTACAAAATCTAGGTCTTATCTAGACATGAATAATATCTTTACTATCACTTGGTTCAGGTATTAATATATACATAGAAACAATAACATAACTTGCACCATATAATTCGCATTTAAAAAAATAATCATCCTTAGGCAAGCGTTACATCTGTATGTATTACATAGTTCTATCCATACATAAAATAATTATGTCTATGTTCATATTTATATTTAAGCATATCTCTATACACCTTATATCAAATAACAGATCGCCACACTTATTTTACATTCAGTCCCTAAACACATGCATAGACTTGCAAATTATGATTACTTATAATTTCAAACAACTTAATAATCTCAGATCAATTAAAAACTAAAATATAGAAGTTACTAAACATGTACGCATGTACCTAAAATACATTTTAAATTTACACACAATGATATATAAATAAAACGCTACATATTTATACAGCTACAGGACAGGACTTCCTACCTGAACATGATAATAAACTTATTGCTACCCCTAGGACTAAGTTGGAATGCCTCAGACGACAATGTCTGTGTTCACACACTCTTAACTAAGATATAGCATCGGTACACGCTACTGCGACAAGGCAGATGTAGATTTCTACCACCTTTTAAACTTAAAGGTTTTATAAAATTGCATTTTTTTCACACAGTTGTTTGATACTCAGGTAGATTATATACTCGAGGCGTTCCAGCTTAATCCACAGGCGTAATAACATGTCTGTAATCGGCTTGAAGTAACAAATTCACATAAATGAATTTGATGTTCATATGTTTAGTAGGTGACAATACTGCAAAATGTTATTGCATGTTTGTTTATTAATTTAATTAATAAAAACACAAACATTTTATTTAAAAATATCCAGACTGCTATAGAAGATATGTGATTACATGTAACGCCAAACTTTTGGATCGTTCTCCAGTTGCAACGAATAAAACCGCAATAAGAAATAAGATTAGTTAAATCTTTATTTATGAAATGAATAAATAAATAACGCTTTCTACACTCATAGCTCTACAGTAGGATTTTCTCCTGTGTCGTGGGTGCCATGGAAACATACAAAGACGAACACACAAGCACCCAGACCTAGAACAGAAATCTAAATTCATCATTCAGATATCTGTCTGACTGGGGATCGGTCCCAGAACCCACTGCGCGTCAGACCGGCATGGTGACCGCTCCGCCACGCGGGTCGTCAAATAAATGTTTTATCTATGTATCTATCACAGTAAATGATTTTGGATAGATTTATACAGCTTAGAGTGTTTCTTAATAGTTTTCTTAATGCTGATGAAAGATTTATACATAATCACCAGTATGTAAATATTCATGGATAAAATCCCTATTAAATAAATTAAATATGAACTCATAGCAACTGTACTCGTGGCCTATAGGGCTCGGTCTGCATGATCATTTTTACCAAGAACTTGTCAGATATGAAATAATAAATCAATAAAGTCCAATGTACAGCTGTATCCATTTTTTGTTTTGATTGTAAAAATTGCAAATTTTATAAAGAGTACGCTAGGCTATTATTTATATTGATAATGTCTAGGGATTCTGAGTGACAATTAGTCACGCATGCGTGGAGGAGCACGCCGCCATTTAAATGGTTGACAAACGATTTCAAGGAAAGTAAAACTAATCGAAGTCGATAAAGAACTAGTTGGAGGATTACGTGCGCTCTCGGAAAAAACCTTCTAAGCTCTCTTGAAACTTGTTGAAACTTGAAGTAGAGCTTAGACATTTTGCGGATTTGCCTCTCTTTTACGTAGGTATCTTGGACTCTGCCTAGTTGAATAGAAACCTTACTCAATGAGGTGATAATTTTCGTTGATATAAAATTCTTGTGTTGGATCTTTCAAATTTCTTTATAACAATTATTTTCAATAGTAAATCGCAGTTTTACCACATATGTATCTTAGTGAGCTCTATTTGATAAAACTTGTATTAAAAAACATAGTTTATTTTATTTGATTCAGTAAATCATTTAGAACTTAGTATATTTAAAGAAATTGTAACATAGAGCAAGCAGATAAATAATTCTTAGATTATAACGTAATAAATATACGTAATAGTAAGTTTAAAATTTAATTTAAATGCGTCACTTTTTTCAGCAAAAATGCACTGAAAAAAATAGCTCTGATTTTACGTGTTTCTAATTTTCTGTCAAATACTGGTTTTATAAATTCATTCTACATAACATTAAAATAAAGGCACATAATGAATGACGGCGGCTCGTCAGTCAGCACGCCGCCCCAACGTATCTGCCGGCATCAGCCACGACGCCGACAAACACAAAGCGTGACCTGCTTTTACTTTTTTTTGCGTCGGCGTTATTTTATGACTGTTTAGGAGCTACTGTTTCACTAGTATAGCTATAAATTGCTAGACATAGTTGCTTAAAGTTCATTTCGTAAAACTAAATGTAAATTGTAACGCCGCGAGTCTATTTGTCAGTCCTGAAGCAATCAAGTCAGACTAAACTAGTTAAACCAAGCAAGCCAGGCAAGGCAGCTAAGCAGGCCTAGGCAGTAATTCCAGCTAAATTTCCAAGCTTTTCAATCTTTACTTAATAACACTACTCATACTGTACGGAGTAGTGTTATTAGGCAAACATTAATATTGCAGGACAAACCGCAACAAGTTTCCGACATTCGATCCGAGCGTACATTATGAATCAAGTGTGAAAGGACCTTCCCTGGAACTATGATGACCTGCTTAATATTGAATGGCAGGAAATAGCGCGGTTACAATTCTCTGAACAAAGATAATTATCAGATGGAGATGTTCCGAATAAATAATGCTGTAAAAGTCCACAAAAAGAAGACTGAACTCAAAGTTGAAAATTAGTTGATCGTTGCGTTATAACCACTGTATTTGAAACATCAGCTTTAAAGTAAGTATTATAGTACCCTTGAGTATTTGTATTATTGATACCATTTTTCAAAGCAGTAAAATATAAGAAGTTATTATAACTTGTCGAATAAAAACTTCGTTTGAAGTCAATACTCAGAGATCTTATCTTAGAAGAAAAACTTAGTAATTTCAAGGGTAATAGCGAGCGTCGCCGCCCTACCCGCTGTTCACGTCACGAAATATCTCATTGTTTACGCCAATATTATTGCGACTCCAGTGACATCGCACGTTACAGCACGTTTCAAAGGTTTTAAACAAGTTGCGTCACGCGCAATACGCACCGCCTGCCATTAATCTTGACAAAGTGACTGTCGAGCGCTGAGATGAGGTGTCTGGAGACTCGCTATTGTAACTCCAGTTCTACTTTAATTGTGATATTTTAGAAGATAAGTGAAGTTAATACATAAAGATGTAAGACTACATTATCATGTTACTCCCTTATTTAATACGTTTTTTGCTTATAGTAAAAAATATACATACAGAAAACATAACATAAACATATAGGAAACATATTTAATTTTAAAAAATCAGAATGAATTTATTCCTGTAAAATTATACGCTTAATAATGTTACAGGTGATCGCTAGATGAATAAAGTGTACTTACCGTGCACCTTATTTTCAAATATAATTGTAGAATGTTTTTCAATGCACTTTTCAGTATGCAAAATGGACAGAAATTTAATACCTTATACCTGAAGTAGACAGCCAGTTCCCCTTAACTGACGCCATCAAGTTGCTTCTACTTCGTTTTGTATTAAAATATTCTAGTTCCCTCTCCAGGGCGCTGCAACTGCGTTTTCATATAGATATTCTTGTAGTGCGGTGTTGGTTTTATTATTGTGCATGTATGTAAATTCAGTCCTCACTAAATTGCATTGCTAAGTCACATTCTCATATTTCACCGCAATCGAGTTAATTAAAATAGTTTCTATAATAGCTTCATAAATGAAGTTTCGGTTTAATATCACAACTTCCTACAATTCTATCGCTTCTCAATGTGTATTCCGGCGATGCAGACTGGCGACTGGTTATTACGCTGGTTTATTACGCTTCACTTACAGATGTTGCTTTTCACATTCTTTGTTGAACTGTCTCAGCTACGAACGTAGAAAACTTAAGGATGCACATCTTGACTATTTTTTATTGTGATGTGATATATTTTAATCTCATTCCTTAGTTCAATCTAAGATAATTTGTTCATTAAAGTTCAGGATTTTGAGGTCATACACAGAAGAGTGGTGTTTAAATATGAGTGGCTTAGTATTTATGCAGCGGTCAGCGCCGAGTGCGGGCGCTTTGCCAAGTGGCGGTGATATGAGTAGCAGGCACGCAACCCATAGAAACGTGTTTAATGGTGCAACCGTAAGCGAGGCTCAGCCAGGATTATCTATCCCTGCACGAGCTTGATTTACATTTTTAGTAACACCGAGGTGGTGTTTACAAAAAAACATATCATTTTGAAGAGGATTACGTTATAAAACCGATATTAGAAATAACTGTTCATTGTTTTGTTTTATGTACATCCTAAAAATATTGTATGAATATACGTTAAACAAATAAACCTTAAAATTAATTCGGTATTTTAATCATTTTGAACGAACATCTTAAACATTTGGTACGAATATAATCATAGAAAATGAAATGAGAATATTTTTCATGTATACTTATACATACATTCATTCTGAAATAAAATAAAATACTGCGTTATGGAGTAATGGAAAGCGCGGATACTATTCAATCTGTAGATACTATCTATCACAATTGGTGTCTATGGTTATCTTTAGGTGGTAGATGGTTTTAAGATCTAGAAAATCTTTGACATTTATTAGATTTTGCTGTACCCATGTCGTCATTTTACCGGTCCCTGGCAGCTCTGGCTGGTCGCCAAGTGGTAATGTCTTTTCACCTCTACATTGTGCGTGATACACATAAAGTTTAGTTGTTATTTACACTTGTTTTAGTTGGGTTGAGTTTTATTTTCTTATATTTACTATCTTAAGCTGAATTGGTATGCAGCCTAACTCTTTCCAAATGTGCCTACATTAAACTACTAAATTCTGTATCTAACTTGATAAAACAAAGTTTGGCGCAACGTTCGGGTTGTCAACGATCCCCGAATTACTGCTGAGTTAGCTGACCTAAGTCGATATATGTAGGTTGTATAGACCATTAGTAGTTATGGGATCCCTTTATTGTTCTGGTACACGTACTGCTACTGTTTCGTTTTTACTAGCACTCCGTAAAGTAAGAAGTCGTACAACTTTTTGGTTGAAAGTGTGACGCTACTCAGACAACAGATGGCGTGTGTCAAAAGTCATCTTTGTGACATCACCCTATGACAAGCAGCTACACACAACTCAAATAGTACACAAGTGAGCCCTGTTAGCGGTCAGAAAGCTTATAATGCAACAAATGAGGTCTTGTGCTACGTCACGGGACCGATGGCACATCGCCAGCCGCTGTCACTGACTGGAGCGAGCAGTAACAAGTAACCTTGTCATTGCGCTGATGCGCGGACATGTTCCGCTCGACTTGAGCTGAGTATCCTTTAGTGGTTGAAGTATTATTCCACAGGATAGGTACCTATTGTATGGATACTTGTATCCATCCGGTAAAGAAAATAATGTTTGTAACGTGGTACGCTGAGTATGGTTCCACTGTAGTTATGTTAGGCGTGAAGCAGTTCTTGCTGTTCTACACGTAGCTGGTTAGAAAGAGATAGAGATAGATAGAAATAGAGATAGATATTCATGGCAGCAGCGACCACTTACAACCAGGTTGGCAGGATGCTTTTTTGACTGTTTGTTATAAAAAAGAATGAATATTGAACTAAAAATTAAGAACAATTACGTTGGTAACCTAGTTCATTAGAAAGTGAGCAATTTTCTATTTGTAAAAAGAAAGTCTAAGTTGAATTGAGTAATAACTTGCTCACCGTGCTGGCACGTCGCCAGATGTAGCCTGTCTTGTCGGTGTGCGCCGCGTCGCGTGATGAACAGTTTAGTGGTTGCTCGGACCATTGGCGCGTGGCCAGTGTTGGCTAGAGCTAGTTGTGATAGTTCTCACTCATTTACTAACTACTTACATTCTGATATGACTCAAGTACAATCACCACGAAAAATATCATAAGTAGTCATATTTGCGTAGGTACTATTTATTTTAATTGTTTTTTTTTTTAAATCATAAACATAGATTTTATCGCTATTGCTATTATCAATCCTTAGAATGGTCTCCTAACCTACTTTTAAAGACGAAAGACTCGCAAACGTGCAGCATTAGATCTCATGTTCCCGAGAGAACACAGGACGAACTGAATGGCGCGGCTCCGCTACAGGGCGGAGGGCGGCGCACTGTACTCGCATTCACCGCTCGACTTCGCTGAAGTATTATGAGTTGGTACGCGAGTGCTGAAAGCGCCGCAACCTGTAGTGTCTGAAACTGAAAAAGCTCCGCTAAATACGCTTACCTTTAAATGAATTTCAGAACTGAAATAAAGCGTAATCGCAAAGCGCTTACAAAATCCAGGATATTTCGCAAATTGACGGCAAACGCTTAACCATGTTGGATTGTGGGTTTTAAAAGGATATTTTATAGTGCACGTAATTTGTTAGTACTGAAAAGTTTTGAAAAAATTCCGAGTTGAATTTTATATTTCCTACATTACTTTATTATAAAAACCTAGCGAATTAAGATTTATTTGGCGCTTTTAAAACTATTTTCGGAAAAAAAACTGACATTTCACGCGTTAAATATTATTACAATGATGTTTTTCCCTCATTTCTTGCAGACCGAGGGTGAGGCAGCCCTAAATAATATTGTAAATATTAGTTAATTGTAGAACGATATCGAAAATTTTAAATCCGGTATGTATAATATTTAATGGTTCTACTGAGTTGGCTGTTTTGTATGTGTAATGTAAAAATCATTTTACATATTGATGGTATTTTTTAAGTTCAAGATAAATCTTGATATTATCTAAAATATCTGTATACCCATATGGGTATATACCCTCTATCCGACTTGGATGGAACGTATCACGCATAAAACATACTAAATGTATTTTTAAAACGTTTTTGTACAAA
>DWPG01000095.1:0-11953 GCA_018251495.1 Autochton cellus | reverse complement strand
TATTATTATTACTACTAACAACAAATATATAATCACATGCTTATACGGTGACAGAAAATCATGAAAAAACATACACGTCTGGAAGTTCTTTAAAAAAAGTTCTCAAATTAATGAAGACCTCACGAGACGAGACCCGGTTCATAGTAATTGTTTTTATTTGTAGTTTATCTAGCTATTACATACTTGACGAACATTACGTCAGTGTGTCACTCGTAGTTGAGATATTCAGGGGTTTTGAGCCACATTTGAAGTTTAACATTGTACTATGATGTTATCATGACGGGAATAAAATTCAAATAATGATATATCTACAGTTACAAAGGATTGTGGTTTAAAACAGTTTGTGCTGGATTTGAAGGCAATTTAAAATTTTCATTGAATAGTCTTAAGCAACTTACCAGAGTAATTGATGACACATTGTTTCCTCTCTAAATGAATACATTAATACTTAACAAGTAAAACAAATGACGACAACACAATTTACAGACTATTTTTTTTCGAACTCCATCCAGTTTTTTTTTTTTTAGTTAAAGCCAAAATAAAGCCATTATAATATATCTAAGCTTGACTTGTAAAAAAAATAAGTTTAAAGGTAGAATTCGTGGCTCGACTCTGGCACTACCATCATAATATATTTTTTCTTACCTTATAATCACATATTTTGTTTTGATATTTATCATCAGTCATATATCATTCATCTTTTTTTTTTCACCAGGCAAACAGCTGGTCCGTTACAGCATCGTATCCGGTGACGTTGACCACAAGTTTACCATCGAGACCCATACTGGCGCCATCAGAACCTCTGGACAGCTGGACAGGGAGTCCTCTGCGTCGTATCTGCTCAACGTCAGAGCTGCTAATGGAAACCCGAGCAGCTATGATCAGACTCAAGTAAGTCATTGTCATCTATATTTTAGTTTAGTTTAACGCGGAAATCTTCATAGTTTCGAGCACCTAAATAACCTAGAGAGGTATTAACGAGATAATTTACAAGCTAAAATGCATCAATAACCTTCGAAAATCAAATTTAGTTATAAGGTCTAGAATTAAAATGTTTACAAGGAGTATGCGTACACACTTCTCATTTGTGTTTCTTAGTCAAACACATGTAATTGTCCCTATGTTTAATTAAGATTATATTACTTAGTTTGCGTTAGTATTACCTATCGTTAGTAAACTTAGATTATGAATCCTTACCTAATGTAGGTAATTTTCATATTTTTAATGGTATTTCGTCTATGAAATGTGTAACTAATAAATAAAATAAAATAAAAAGCTTTTATTGATTCCTTATTAAATACATGCGTCACATTATCATATCTCATATAACAATAATATTATTTATTACCAATCATGCATTCATTATATATAATCGTAATTAAACTAAATGTAATGTAATGTGTAACTTGTGTATAAATAAGGTAATAATCGATCAATTGTTTTTCTGAAAATCACACAATAAGTAGATAGCTAGAACATAAATCAATGTTATTTACGTACACACTTTTCATTAGTTGGATACCAATAAGACACGACAGCGTCGTGGTCTAAATCCATAATTTTAGAGTTCGAATAAGACACAATTGATTGATTTTTACGTATAAAAGAAATTAATGATTTTGCCAGTCTTTAACGATGACAAGATATACTATTTCGCTATAGAGTTTTCAAAATTATAAGCCTATCAATGTTTGGTCAATGTCGTGAACTACAGTCTCAACCTTGTCATTGTGAAAGAGCACCCGTTTCAACGGTAGGACGAATTAATAGGTTACGAGCACAAATAAAAACAATATTTTTAATACTTTAATATGTAACGGGTACTTACGATACGTTTTGTTAATTTTGCCGACATTTCGACCCAGTTGCATGAATCGTGGTCACGGCGAAATAGTTTCGCGTTACCCGCGTGAGTACCCGTTACATATCAAAATATCAAAATGTATCAATTCCGCGATAATACTAGTCTAAAATCATAAAAACAATCTTCTCCCCACAGGTCCAAATCACGCTGGAAGATGTGAACGACAACGCACCAGAGTTCGGCACGTCATCAGTGCGGGTGTCAGTGGCGGAGTCGGCGGCCATCGGCTCAGTGGTGTACGCTGCGAGGGCCACTGACGAGGATGATGGGAAGAACGGTCAGATCGCCTACCACCTGGTGTCGGCTACTGGACCACCGAATACCTTTGCTGTGAACGCTCAACATGGACTTGTTACTTTGTTGAGGTGAGTCGTTTTTTTAGGATTTTAAATTGATTTACGTGATTACCTAGGGTTATCAGTTTAATGATATATTTATTCCTTGCTTGTCGTCTCTATCTTTCCCATGCATAGGTTGTCTGAAAGAGATAGCTGCTTAGCGATAAAATCGCCTATTGCGTCCTTTTCTAATCTATCATGTATATTTTTGTTATATTCGTATAATAAAGTCGTAAATAATAATAAAGTAAGTGTGCATTAAAGAATATTCTATCTATCTATCTAATGTCATTATGTCTAATGTCTTTGTCTAATGTTATATTGTCTAATGTAATTAATGTTGCCTCACAACCTTATGTATAATATAAACGAAATAACATACTACAAACCGAAACAAGTACAAATAATAAGGTATAATAATTTGTTGATAATTGTTTTGAAAATGACAACGAAGCAATAATTGTGTATGTAAATATAAACAATGGTTTAGATAAAAATGATGTCTAGATTGTATCACAGGATAATAATTATGTGCAAGATGTATTAGATACGAAGTACATATACAAAATAAACAACACATTAAGGTACGACAAAAGGGAAAGCAGGCAACCAATAAAAAAGCACAAATGCTAAACAATATAGTTAATCGTTTTATAGCTTAAGAAGAAAACAAATTACTTAATTAAAGATAAATGTACAGATGATGTGTTTTATTTTCAAAGGCCTTTGGATTACGAGAATCTTGTTCGGCACACTCTGATCATCTCCGCCAAGGATGGCGGTTCACCACCGCTCAGCGCCAACCTGACTCTCGCTGTAGATGTGCAAGACGTCAATGACAACACACCTGTGTTCGAACACGATACCTACAGCGCTAATGTGTTGGAATCAGAAGCTGTGAAAACGAAGGTAATATATAATAGTCGAAAGATAATTAATAAGTAAAAAAAGTATTTATTTTACTCACAACTGTAATGATTTTCATGACGACTGTACGATTAAGTGCAAGACCCCTTACTACCAAATGGAACCGTTTCTTGTCTCTTCAGTAGCACCATATGTTGTGTTATGTTTAGATTCCAAAAACATTTCTGTTGATATAGCAGTGAAATCGTCATCTATGAAGTAAATAACTTGCCTTTTTTTAATAAATCCACATATAAAAAGTAAAGGGTTCTCAATTTTTTTTTACAAGTTTCATTACTTTCCACGTGATCATTATTAATCCATATTAAAAATTATTAATCAAACTAATTAAATAAACAAACCCAATACTAATTTTCGTCTATTACATCTTCGCTAGGTGTATTAATAAAAAAACCGTATAATTATACAGGAATTCTAATGCATAAAAAGCAGATGTGAAAACTATCATTTTCAACTATTCGATTATTATTTTTGAGAATCACAGAATTTTATTTTTGATTAATTTTAGATTATAATTAAATAATAAGTTTATGAGCCATAATTTGGTTTTTGAACCGTCTAACTGCTTCCATCTGCGTATATTGAAAAACCAGTTAAGTTTTTTAGTTCCATAAATAACTTAGCTATGTGTAATTTTATTATAAACACTGTGATTGATTTTATGGCATAAGTGTCCGATTCTCGTTTACTTAAATGAATAAAAAAAACACATATTAAACCAAAATCGATAAGCCAATACTTAAATAATTTGCTTTTTTTTGTCTTAATTGTTTTATTTAATCATGTGGGACATCATCATATGTAAATACTATACCCTTTTGCTTATAAGTAATGCTTTACTTTGCAGATTTTGGAAATCCAAGCCATTGACAAAGACACGGGTAACAATGCGCGCATAACTTATCGCATTGTCTCCGAGAACAACACAAATGAAGAGCATTTTAAAGTGCAGCCGACTACTGGCTGGGTTTACTTAGCGAAGCCTCTCGACAGAGAGACGATAGCTAAACACAAGATGACTATAATAGCCACTGATAATGGCATCCCGCCTCTATCTGCGACAGCTAGTCTCATTGTCAACGTGGTGGATGCAAATGATAATGATCCAGTATTCTCAAAAACAGTCTACGAGTTTCAAGTTGAAGAAAACCAAAAGGCAGGCGCGTTTGTCGGGAAAATCGCAGCGACTGACGCGGATTTGGGCGACAATTCCATTCTAAGATACAGCCTATTTCCATCCAATACCAGTTTCATCGTGAATCCGGTTACAGGTAAGTGCTGATTATTATCGCGGCTTGTAATATTTGTAGTTACTCAACCAGGAAATAAATAATATTCTCTTCGTGGAAAGCTTGAATCTCGTCGCACCTAGGTCCAGAACAGGCTTAGAACCTAGTTGAAGGAGTATAAATAATATGACGGATGGGTGAAATCGAATGTTATGTATCTGGGCTTTGAATTTGCCTTAATACTCTCGCTACTAAAATATTGAGAGTAAATCTTAAATTTCAGAACCATCGATTTCCACAACATTTAGTTTAATAATATACACTTCGACAGAGAAAAGAATTGACAATAGTAACATAAAATCGTCGCTTGCATTGTTTCGTTCAAGGCGCACAACAATGCGGTTAACTTAATAGCATGCATTTTACCGGCTTATAACAATGCAATTTTACCGTAATGCAAACGACCCGAGAATCCCTACTACTATTTGATTAGTCAAGAATTATCCAGCCACCCAGCCACTCAGCATTGTTTAGTTTGTCGGTGCCTTTGAAAGCTAAAACCCAAAGTGTGTTGTGACTTAAGACTCATCGACTGAGCAAATAGCTTGTGTAAACAGGACCGCATTAATACCTGCACAATTTAAAGAAATAGGGAGCAGTCTCGAGTACTTGTTTGCTGTCTTTCTTCCCATGAATATAGTTTTAGATTACAGTTTAATATGTATTCGTATTTACACAATAATCAATCAATTGAACGTTTTTGATATGACATGGTTTTTAACCAAACATTTTTATTTGTTTATAAAATTTCTATAAATCTCCTGAAACATAAAACTATTTAAGCCAGATTAAGATATTCTAAAAAATGTAGGTAAAGCTTTGGATCAAATTCTATATAGAATTAACCCATACTTTAAAAACCAATCATTATAATTCGAAAATGGAATAATATATGTTTTGCAATCAATTATATTATGAATGACAGTAAACGTTGCTCGAAATGTCTCACTGATTGATTTGACATTCTTTAAGAAATATAATGAACCTCCAACTATACAAAGATAATAACGTGCCTCCGTTCATGCTTACAAACTTTTATGATAAATAACTCTCTCATATCCATATCAAAAACTTTGGTAATAATACAGTCTTTAATAATACAGCCTTTAGTAGAATATATTCTAAGCAACCAACCATTTCCGCTCTACATTCAATGTTTGCCCTTTGCGATCCTTATAGGAGGCTCAGTCCAGATATTTTAGAATTATAAATGGTTTTACTAAATAGGAGAAAAGGTAGTCGAATTCGTGACTCTGAACATGGATAACCGTGAACCCACCGACCAATTTCGATCACCATAGCGATCTTAATCTTCGAAATCGTGTGAGTTTTTCGCTTCTTGATATGGTCCAATAAAAAGCTCTGGCATCGTTATCGCCTCGTAACTGACTGATGAATGGCGTACCGTTCCATCTCAATTGGGCTTATCAGAGATCAACACCCCGAGAGCTAGTTAGCGCATCTTTAGCAAACCAACCCCAGGATGCAAAATTCGTAAATCATTCACGACAACTGTATGCAGGCCGCTTTGCTGATAGCGAATTCAGATTTCAACAGGTGGTTACGTTTTTGGAGGGCGATACCCAACCGCTTATGTCCATAATCGTTCTCGACCCTTCGTTTTATTCGTCGGCGCCTCAAAGACTATTTGATGCCGAATCGAGAAAACCCGAATCAGTCTCGCTCGCCTGACAATTATTGCCGCGAAAGCTGTGTATTTGTGAAAAACTGGCTATATCAAATCACTATAAAATCAAAACCTCTTATTGGTTCTGTCACCGTAACTGTAACATTTAATCTTAAAACTATCTATACTAAGTTCATGGAAGACATAATTATTTCCGCCTTATAACATTTACTCTTGTGTTCTGGTCTGATGGGTAAAGCAAACATCGTATCGCTTATAGGAGAAACGCGTAGATCGTCGATCTAGTGGAGTAGAAGTCCTATACCTACTACTTGATTTCACTTTGTTGTACTGTCTATAAAGATACAGTAACCAATTACATAGCTGGGTTTTTTTTCTAATAAAACTGAAGTATCAAACCAGCATGAAGTCCACCAGATGCTAAATCATCACAGCCGCCCTTGGATGAAGTCCACCAGATGCCACAGCCGCCCTTGGACATCTGTTAGCAACTCCAAACAGAACAAGAACTTAGATAGTAGCCTCTATTGAAGTCAGCTGGCATCCACACTCTTCCAACGAAACGCGTAAACTGCTTCGCGCTAGAAATAGTTATGACGGTGGTGCATCCGCAATCGGACCTTACCTTAGGTTTTACCACCTAACCGAATAGATTTGATGGTGCAACACCTACTAAGTAGTAGTAGCATTACTAACATCATATTATTATCTTGACGGAGCGGTCATCATACCGGTCTGACGCGCAGTGGGTTCCGGGTTCGATCCTCGGCCGAGCAGTCTCAATGATGAATTTAGATTTCTGTTCTGGGTCTGGGTGTTTGAGTATTCGTCTTTGTGTGTTTCCATGGCACCCACGGTACGGGACAAATCCTAGTGTGGAACTATGAGTTTAGAAAGCCTAGCGTATATTATGATTATTGTACCTATTGCATTTAATGGTAGTAGGCTAATATGTCAAAGAAATCCGTATTTACTCTATTCTCACGGAGGTCGCGACAAACAGAGATCCCCGCAGGAGGCTCAACGATGAATTTACGCGCGTCAATAGCCAGTTATAAACGTCGTCGCGCGCGCACGCGTCTTGACCCGCCATTAACTATTATTAAAATATTGCTGTGTAACAGCCTCGCCATTCTCTCCCATGTTTTATTACGAGCCGTAGCAGGACCAGATACTGTCGTCGGCTATTTAATGCTCATATGTTACAAATGTATGTAGGACGCTGCGGTCCTACAACTCGTTTCGTTGACGGATACCTTTTATTTTCATCTGTTCGCAAATGAATTATAGGTGTAAAATATAGCCGGAATCCGAGCCGAGATTGACTATAAATAAATTCTAATTGTATATCCTTGGTGTTGATAGTGGAATGTTCCATACATGCATTGAGTGACTTATTAATGCACGGAACAGATTTATGGGTGTTAACACTTGCGAATTTAGGATTGGTGCATTAAAATTAAGATATAAACAGGCATTACCTTTTGTAACCTTTAGCTGCTTGATTAAATACCGTGTTTCTATAAACCGGCTTTTAGTCTTGTAATGTTTGTTTACTTTAATGGTGGTAGACCCTTTAGGGTTCGACTCCGGAGGTACCATCGGTACACCTATTTCTTCCTAATAATGGTAGTGTTAAGCGCTGCCGTGTTCTAGTCTGAAGGGTGTAGTAAGACACACTTATTCGAGGCGTTCCAACTTAGTCCTCAGGGGTAGCAACGCATCTGTGGCCAACCTCAGGTAAGATTGTGATATTATCTGGGGTTGGTTGTTCATGAGCGGGAATGGCCACTTACTATCAGGTAGACTGCATGCTCGTTTGCTGTTTCCATATTATAAAAGAAAACTTAAAATAATTCATAAAATAATGACATGACATCATGATATTATAAAAAAAACTCCAAATAATTCATACAACAATACCATGACATCACGATGTATGGAGCTATAATCTTTAAGAGATTCAGTGAACAGATAAATATTTCTGTCGTCGCTTATAACTCAAATTCTTACTTTAATATCATCAAAACAAAATCCGGAGTGGCCGTGTTGTTTGCACCGGGGAAATAATGACGGACATTTTTTTTCTAGAACTCGCATCACATCACTCATTACGATGGTCTCTACCACATCTTATTATCTACCGGCAGTTTTATACCCCTCGTAACAATATAAGCCTTAATATCTTGACATACAGTCTCTTTCTCAATGGCAAAGTCGACGAAATCACGTTTATCGCCGTCCCAACTCTCTGTCATGACGATTTTTAGGTTCCGAATACGGAGTGGTCCCTTGGATAATCATAGGCATTCTGCCGCAGGCGATCTTCTTTATGAATGGCTAATTTTAGGCTTCAAAGCCTTGATAATAGCTTGGAAATTGACAAAATTCTCCCCATCTCGAGTTACTTATCAGTAGATGATTATGTTCAGAAGTATATAGTAGTTATCATAATAACATATTATTAAGTAATAATTGTTAAATGTTTTTGTATTTAAATATATAAGTAAATATATATTTTAAAATTAAGACTACGGGTTAAGGTATTGTAGTAATACCTAAGAAAAGTTATGAAAATATATATAATATGGTTATTATTTTTATTTTATACTTTTAACGAAATATTATTATTTATGAAAATATTTAAAATATGGCCTGAATTCAAAATTTGTTTTCTTTTTTAGGAATAATCACAACCAAAGAAGTTTTGGACAGAGAATTTAAGCATTTCTATTCTCTTTTTGCTGAAGCAAGAGATCAAGGATCCTTGCCAAAATCTTGCCGTGTTCCCGTCTCCATAAAAATCACTGATGTCAATGACAACTCACCAGAAATTGTCGATCCTAGAGAAGATGTGGTTAGCGTAAGAGAAGAGCAACAGCCTGGTGCAGAAGTAGCCAGAGTTAAAGCAATCGATAGAGATAATGGCGTCAACGCTACAGTAATGTATTCCATCTTGAATGAAAGAGACATGGATGGTTTTGGAGTATTCGTTATTGATTCAAATACAGGAATCATTAAAACCAGCACCGGTATGTTACCTATACAAATATAAAAAAGTTTCAATAATAAATCAATTCCAGAATCCAATTTGAGAGCGAAAGTAATTTCAAGAAACAAGGTTTTGTACTAATAAATCATTTGCTTTTTGCAGTTCTTGATCACGAAGAAAGATCTATCTACCGATTAACAGTCGCAGCTACAGATGGCGGTCAACCACCAAGGCAAACTATTAGACAGCTTAAAGTAGAAGTGTTAGATCTTAACGACAATAGACCAACATTTACCAGTTCAAGTTTGTCTTTTAAAGTAAGTACCAACAATAAGACATGTTTCTTGATTTAAAAAAAAAATGTTCGATTGACATGCTATTAATAAATACTTCGTTTTTTATGCTGCTTTTGTGATTATAATGTAAGTATGAGACGAACATTATAAGTATGTTTTGTATTTAACCAACGTATTACAACGAAAACATTTTTACAGGTAAAAGAAGATGCCAAAATTGGCCACGTAGTTGGAACAGTCGCATGCTGTGATAGCGATATTCAGACTAATTCAATAAATGGCGATGAAGAGAGACAAATATCCTATCTGTTAATGCCTTTGACATCAGATCATTCTCCTGGAACCTTCGAGATAGATAGACGAACAGGCTCTTTAGTTGTGGCGAGACAATTGGACAGAGAAATTCAGGATGAATACAGATTAGAAGTGAGAGCGTTAGATACATCGGCTACCAATAATCCTCAGAGTAGCGCTGTTACTGTTCGAATAGAAATTGTTGATGTCAATGACAACGCACCACAATGGCCACAAGATCCTATAAATATTGAAGTATCTGAGATAACTCCAGTTGGTATGACAGTTTATAATTTCACAGCCAGAGATGCTGATTCTGGAACAAACGGCGAACTCAATTTTCACATTATATCTTCTATGCCTGTAACAAAGGGTGTTTTCAATCTCGACCCCCTGACGGGCTCTTTAACGCTTAATTCACCATTAGATTTTGAAGTTTTAAAAGAATACTGGTTAGTAATTGAAGCTACAGACTTAGCGACAAACGTGTCAGAAAGAATGACCACATCTGCTACTGTACATATTTCAATCACTGACGCTAATGATAACACCCCAACGTTCGTGTCTGCTAATAAAGTTTCAGTCATATTAAGTACTTTATCTGGGACACTTTACCAAGCATTAGCTGTAGATGCGGATTCGGGTGACAATGGAAAAATATCGTATTATATTTCAAGTGGCAATGATCATTCTTATTTTTCAATGGAATATGACGTTGGAAAACTGATACTGTCAAAGAAGTATTCTTCAGACATAGCACGAGTTCGACCAGGACAATATAAACTCAATCTCACTGCATCTGATCATGGCGTGCCATTTCCTAGACAAAGTCACATGACTTTGATTCTCAATCTACAAGAATCTACCAATGTCCCACCGAGATTTACAGACTCCTACTACAGAGCTAATATTAGCGAAGATATACGTCCAGGCAGCTTTGTAACTAGATTAACTGCAAAATCTTCAAGAGGAAACTCTGGTAAGCACAAATCTACTAACGCATCTTAAGTTTCTTTTTTTTTGTTTCGTTAATTAATTATTCATTCAAATATTTTTTCCTTTGCTATTTTTAGGAACTCTTCACTACATGATACCAAATTCAGTTGCTGACGATAAGTTTACAATAGATGAACGTTTAGGCACAGTGACAGTGAAAACAAAAATAAATAGAGAGGAGTCTGATCAATACACGTTTCCTATTTATGTCACTGATTCAAGCACCTTTCAGTCTACAACAAACTTCGATGTGGCTACTGTATCTGTCAGCGTATTAGATGTGAATGATAACCCACCGACTTTCAAGACTGGATCATGTTATCCTCTTTCAGTCCCAGAAAATAACGATCCTGAAGTAATTCATACGGTCGCTGCAACAGATAAAGATATTGGCGCGAATGGAGTTATCACTTACAGTATTATTTCTGGTAATAATGGAAATAAATTTTCGATAGATGCAACAACTGGAAGGCTAACAGCACGGACATTAGACCGAGAGACTCAATCTAAGTATGATCTTACTATATCAGCGTTTGATCACGGCTCACCAGTTGCACTGCAAGGCTCTTGTAATATAACGATTCATGTTGACGATCAAAACGACAATGATCCAGTTTTTGATACCGGTCATTATTCGGCTGCGATCCCAGAAGATGCACCGCTTGATACCTCTATTATTAAAGTGAGAGCTACTGATGCAGATTTAGGATTCAATAAACGTATTGTTTACTCATTGGCGAATGAAAGTCAAGGATTATTTAGGATTGACAACAAAACTGGTGTTATTTATACCACTGGGTGAGTTAATTTTTTAAAAAAATAATTACAGATATTTTCCTGTAACACGCTTATATTTCATTTTTAACGCTTATTTTTATTTGTGTTACAGATATTTCGATAGAGAAAAAACAAGCGTCTATCATTTTGAAGCAGTTGCTACTGATCAAGGCCGTTACGTTGCTCGTTCTCAAAGAGTTTCCATTGAAGTGACTATAAACGACGTTAATGATAACAAACCAATATTCACTAAATATCCCTTCAAAGAACAAATGGCCACTCTCACACCTCCAGGTCAAAGTTTGCTTCGAGTGTCTGCCACTGACAATGACATCGGTACAAACGCTGAGATTCTTTACGAACTATTAGATACTTCAAATCATAAATTTCGTATCAATCCAACTACTGGAGTGTTAACAGCAACACAAAGTTTAGCTAGTGAAAATGGAAAATTAATTCATTTAAAAGTAATGGCAAAAGATAAAGGAAATCCGCCGCAGAGATCAATATGTTTAATAGAAATTCGCATTGG
>DWPG01000094.1:0-11980 GCA_018251495.1 Autochton cellus | reverse complement strand
AAAGTTTTTAAAGGAAATTTTAAGGTGGTAGAACTTTTTGTGGTTCGACGCCGGCGACACCACCGCCACATCTATTTCTGCCTAATAACAGCAGTGTTACCTAAGCGCTGCTGTGTTCTGGTTTAAAGGGTGTGGTAAGGGAGACATACTTATCCGAAGCGTTTCATCTTAGTCCTCAGGGTTAGCAACGCATTTGTGACCAACCTCAGGTAGGACTTTTTATCTTATCTGGGATTGATAAAAAATATCCGTGGGTGGTAGTGACCATTTACCATCAGGTGGACTGCATGCTCGTTTGCTAGTTCCATATTATAAAAAAACGATCCCTACTTACACCTATTTCTGCCTTAAAATAAAAAGTGTTAGACGCTATTGTTGTTTTGGTTGGTGAGGTGTGATGAGGGAGACACTTATCCGACTTAGTCCTCAGGAGTATCAAGGTACGTTTGGAGAAGGGAATCCTATCTGTAGTTGATTATAGGTGTCCATGAGCGGTAGTTGCCACCTACCGCACCTACCTATACCTATTCAAATTTAACGATAAAAAATCTTTGGAATTTTTTAGAATATCTATCTAAATCGGAATGGGTGTAAAACGATATAAGGTAGGTGCCTATCAGAAACCACAGCCAACTTCAATTTTGTATTTTTAATAGACCTAATTAATAGGCGACCAAAAAGCAACGCCGCAAATCGAAAATCTAATGTCTTTATTTGATAATTTAATAATCCAGTTCCCAACTTTAGTTAACAAGACGAGGCATCTTATACGTATCTAACTCCGCAGCGCAACTAGTCTATAGTTCTCATTATTTGCCGCAAATTACCAATTACAAAGCTAACGATTCAAAAATGGAAATACCACAAAAGTCTTGTTAGTGTCAATTGTAATTTTATAAGTGGTGCAATTTGGGTGTAGCGGTAATGGCGGGCGAGGAGCTGGCGACCGCTATCGGGACAGCTGTATCGGAGCTCCGTCAGGGGCTGACGTTTAATTAATTTCCACCACAATCACCCTCTGATGCATCAGCACAGATTGCCGCCGGAGATCCGTATCGACGTTTCGGTAAAAATCAAAGATTTACAAAATAAGCTGTTACCAAAACCTACATACTTTTGATTAAGATATGGATTGCGAGTTACGAAGTAATTTTTTATAAATGCTATTTAAAGAAACATTTTTTCAGCTTACTATATAAAGGCTTATTGTAGGTACCTATCTACTATGATGCTGACTTGTTTAACTTGTTACCTCATAGATACTCCTAGACATTAATCCGTGTAAGACTGTAGAAATCATTTTACTTCAATATCAGTTTAATCACAATAAGAAGCCCACAAGTCACATAATAAATATTAGTAGATAGTTCATAACTGTCAATTGTGTTGCCGCGTCAGCCCGCAGCATCGTTACATTATTCGCGGTTGCGAAACAAATGGTCTGATTGCATGTAGTACAACGAAACACAATGTATCCGATGATCGAAACACGTCGCGTACAGCGGCGCGGCGCGCACTGAGCGCGATTACCGCGATAAATCAATAGCGGTTTATCTCGCGACACCACAATAAACAGATCGGCTGCAGCGACGTTTCCTCCATTTAGATTAATTTATTTGTGCTCCGAGCAATGCAACAAGAGGCGCGGGGCGGCGGCTGCGGGGGAGGGCGGGGGGGGGAGGGGAGGGGGATGCTGCGCTCGTAAACATGTCAGTGGAGATGCATCGCCGAGCGGCCCGCCCGCCCGCCACTTCATAGGTTTCACACCCGTTTCGCGGCTCCACATCTAAAGTGTTACGCTACTTCTACTCTACACTCACTCTACGACTACCAAATTAATATAGAGATGCAAATCTTAACTACCAAAATTCGTCTATCTACCTACATAAGGAAACACACACTGTAATTACTGTAAAAAAGTAAGTAATATAAAATACATAGAAAGTACATAAACAACCGCACTTATAACAGTTTATCCTTTTGTGAGCTACAATGTCACAGACTTATAGACAGATTATAGGCACACGCGTTAAACTTATAACACCCCTCTTCTGCGTCGGGGGTTACTAAGATACTTAAATTTAATACAAAGATAAGTAACACTTTATCTTCTTTATTATCTGATTGTTTATCTAGGTACTCTGCCTAACTCATTACTCTGTCGATTTGCATAACACGAGGACAATCTGAAAGCCGTCGGAATCGCATTCTAATAGTCAGTTTGCGCTCCCGACTGTCAGCGTTAAATTAGTTTCCGGATCAGCTCGCAAACTGGACCAACGACCGAATAACGACGCGATACATTGTGCGCAGACACACGAACAAAACGAGAGCGTCTTGCGCGCAATCAAGGAGCCGTCCTGCCTCGGAACTAGCGAATCACGAAAACGATCCTCCGAAGATTGCGTACAAATCTATCGGAGTGAAGAATGGCGGCGAGTGGGCGCGTAACGACCGGCGCGACTCAAAAATACGCCGCGGATAGCCAAATCTGTTCAATTGTTCTCGGGAGATTAAGCGGCGGCGGCGGAAGCGGCATTCCTCGGGGATTTATTGGGCGATGGGCCATCGGGATTAAAACGCGAAGGTAAATGTCGCGCGTATTCTTAGCGCGCCGCGTCCGCCGCCGCTCACGTGTCAATGTTCTACAATTGCTATTATCCTACTCCACAAATAGCTGCACGCCAGCGATGTTCAACCTACTTTATTTTTTCCAAGCACTTTGGTGATTGATCGGTTGAATCCGGACACTATTCACTACAATTCGTATCATGCTTAGTTTCAATTGCATTCTATTTTGAGACTTCGTTCAACAATACTTAGGTTATTAATTATAATAATAATGCGGATAATATAGTAATATAATATTAATTCAATCTTTAAAAAATAACAACACAGAATCTTATATACATTACCTACCTACGTTGTTAGTTAAATTTTAGAAACTCTAAATCACAAAATTGAATTATCTATTGGTTGAAAGCCACTGCGCTATTCACGAGCGGAGAGCTGCGCCTCGGGAGCCATCGCCACGTCCCCATATAGTTAATTGCATATTTTACACACTTACAAGTCGCCCGGGATTACCTCCTCACTTTGTTTTGCTTTTGTTCCAACGTGGTACTTTATGTGTTTTAGAGATCTCTATTAATTGGGAAACAAAAAGAAACGTTTATTTTTAAATGAAATTAAAACAAGGGAAACATGGAAAGAGCTTTTGAAGTGTTCAAACAATAAATAGTATACTGAGGCAAATTTGTGTATGTTGATTTTCTAGTGAGTGTTTGCATTTATTTACTTTTAATCATTAATTTAAACTCATTAAAATAAATACGAGGCAAGGTAAACAATTTTAGTATTTATCATGAATACCTACCGATTTCCACATAACTCCAACGTGAATATAAATTATGAGGTACCTGACCCATCTAGTTGTTTTATTTCCCAACATTACTGACCAAAGGTATCAGAAGTATGTAAATTGTTTGAATTGCGTCACAGCGATGCGACGCTAAAACTGCTAGGAATTCAGGTATTAGAGTGATTACTGCAAGATAAATTCTTTCGACAACTTTATATGAGTGAAGTTCAGTAAACGAGTGTTTCGATTCGTGTTTCGTCTGAAACCGTTTTGTTCCGAAGCCGCGGCCACTTAGCGGCGATTAATGAAGAGTAAATGCGCGCCGCGCTCACCGCCCGCCGCCCGCTCGTCATAGCCCGCGTTGCAACACCAGAGGGTCAGGTTGGTATCAAACGTTAACAAATATTATATGGCCTTTACCTAAAAATACAAAAATATAAATACAAATTATTTTAAAAGATGTTTCAAATACATCTGAGTAGGTAGATGTAACCTACATAAGCCATTAAAAAATTTAAACCGAATTCCACACACAGTTTATCACAAGATTACTTAAGTAACTTGGTAGTCCGTTTCTCAAATCTCATTCGATTACGAGTGTAATAAAAAAATTATAACGACAATACGTAACCTATAACAGAAAAATATATTTTTTTTGTTCTCACAACCACACAAATAACCGACATAGTCTCAAGTGTCATGGGGTCTACTATTATTTAATATCCTTATGTCTAATTAAATATTTGAGGATGATAAGTTTCCTAAAGTGTTCCTAAGTGTTGTACCAACTCGACCGTCTGTCGCCCGGTCGCTGTGCAAAAACAGCGCGCGCCGGCCCGTCTGCCGCCGCCGAATAATGCACCGCCGCTCCGCCGCTGCTCTCCGGCCGCGATGCTTTATTTGTGCACATTTTCCACTATGCTTTATTTCTCCATACCTCCCTTTATTTTTACCTGCCACTCTCCTTTATTTTCGTTCGCGTATCGTCGCCACATTCTCCGACCGAATAGCTGCGCAAATCGATCGGTTTCAGGCGTAGCGGCCTCTCGCTCGGTGAATGTCGATGCCGGCTGTAATGGCGAAATGATAGTAGTTTTTTGTTTCCTTCATCATCTGCTTGACGGATTCGGAATAACAATACAAATAATCAAGCTAGTTTTTAAATAGCTCGTCAACGCGTTCCTGGATTCGGTGATCGCCAGTAATCTAGACACGCGATTGTAGATCTGCAAAAATTTAGGACGTTTTACAGAAAATAATAAATGTTGAATAAAGGATTTCTATTTTAAGATAGATGAAAATGGTGTATTAGCAGCAGATTTATATTGCATTTTTAAATTTTGAAAATGAAGTTTATGTACCTACCTACGGGCTCTGCTTTCGGCTCATTACCGGAGTAGGAATTCATCAAGTATCTATGATCTCTTATTTTCCACTTACATTTCCAAAGGCAGTGGTCACAAAAAGCCAGTTGGCCAAGCCCGAGCTATTCGCGGCGAGCGGCCGCCAGCGGGCGATGTGCCGGCGATAGCGCGCCGTTTAGCCGCTCCGCCGAGCACGGTGCGCGGTGCGTCCAACCATACACACTCTATCTGTATTCTTTATGAAATTAGCAACAGTCCAATACACATGGTTATGCTGTACCGTCCGTAGATAACTGGCAACGGCCAAATCTGCCGTTGTTTCTAGTAGCTAACTAAACTACAGCGAGGTTGCACAACGTGCATAAGCTAGTCTACGAGTCTCTACAATGAACTATGTTCAATACAAGCAGGTACCTACCTATATTAGGCTAGGATATCTATCAGAATATTAAACTCGTTATACAAAGCTAAATTTGCAGAATGCACAAAGCCAAAATATAATAGAAAAAGGTTTTATTATTAGCTCTATCAGCAACTGTAACTCCATAATTCCAACATATATTTATTTATCGTTAACAAAAATAGGTAATTTAATCTGTTAAGCTATTAGCCCGTTTATTTACGTAAGTCCAAACGTAAAATCATCTCGGCGACACCTATTAATCAAGCGCTAACCTACAAGCAGTAGCAGATTAACTCCAGTTCCCGTTAAGCTGTTAATCCCGCAGCGCCAGCTTCATAAACACGGCGTGACGCGGGCACGTCGTCACGTCGTCACGTGACCCGGCGCGGCCCCAGGCTAATCCCGGGTCTCGGGACGTGCCCCCGATACTTGCACCGGGATTAACACTGTTAAAGTGTAAAGGTTATTTACAAATCAAGCATTCGTTAACGCAATTACCTAGTCACAGAGATGCAATACTAAGACGTAGTAAATTTAACTACAAGTAAATTATTTTGGAATACTACTCCCAAAACTATTAATAAGGTCCTTGCCTTTCTATAAGTATATATTTTTAGAAACTTTGTAAATTGCCCATAAAAACTTAAAACCTTTCCCATTATCTTCCTGTAGGAACCCCGTTTATTTATTTTGAGCTATTTAATTACGGGCCATAGATGAAGATGAAGACTTGAAGGTGGCAGAACCCTTTGTGATTCAACTCCGGAGGCACCACCGCCACACGGCAGTGTTAAGCGCTTTTGTTGTCTGGTCTGTAAGGTGTGGTAAGGGAGACATACATATCCGAGGCATTCCGACTTAGTCCTCAAGGGTAGCAACGAATCTGTGGTCTACCTTAGGCAGGACTCCTAATCTTATCTGGGTTTGATCACAGGTGTCCATGGGCGGGAGTGGCCACTTACCATCTGGTGGACTGCAAGCTTGTTTAATAAATAAGAGATAGAGCAATATAGGTATGCTATAGGTTTCTAGTCTTATTGGAGAAAATAAAAAAATAACAATCAATTTATATTTTTAAAAGATTTTTTTTTGGTTTTTGAAACAAGCTTTTATTTGAACTAAAAAGAAAATAATAATTATATGCAAGGGCAGTGCATAAGATTCCTGTCATTTATAATATCGTATTAAGTAAATGATTTTAAACGCTAGTAACGCAAATTAATGCACTAACCGGATGTTATCAGGTATAGTGATAAGTTTATCAAGTTAAATAAAAGCTTGTAATAACAAGAATAAATAACATCACAAATGTTCATACCTAAGCGTAGAAGATTGCTTACAAAAAGCATTTGAGGAATTACTTTAGCCTAGTAATGATATTTGGATACACAAACATGAGTTGATTGTACAGCTGGCGGCGCGGCGTCGCGGCGCTGCGTCGACTATATCGGCAGTGGCACCCTCGCGATATGGGATTTACAAGCTACTAAGCAAGTGCTGTTCAACTCCTAATAGATTAACCTCCAGAAAATTATGAATCTGTAGTTTTGTTCTTGGATGAAGGATTTGGATAAAATAGTCATTCGTAGTTCGACTTCGGAGTTACGCCGCATAGATACACATATGTATTTCTCACATAGCTGTGTTGTTCTGGTTTGGAGGCTATGTTAAAGGAGACGAACTTTCTAGGGGCATTCAAACTTAGTTTTCAGTGAAAACAACAACCGTTGACAACCCGAGGAAGGATTGCAATTTGCAATCCTATGTTTGTGTCAGTCATGGGTTTAATTACATTTCCCTATAGAAAAAAGCGACTAGGTACTTACCATTCAGGTAAATTTCCCATTATCTTCCTGTAGGAACCCCGTTTATTTATTTTGAGCTATTTCGTTACGGACCATAGATGAAGATGAAGACTTGAAGGTGGTAGAACCCTTTGTGATGTTATATTTAATTTTATTACCAGGTAGACGACAGACTAAGAAAATGCACAAAACTAGAATCTTACAAGAAATTGCGTACAAAATGGGCGTCAACTGAATAAATGAAAATCAATTTACAATATGATATTTACGAAAACTCTACGTCATTCTATAGTAGTCGTCTAATATAACTCTAAATTAATTTGCCTCACGTTCCCGTCAAGTTGTGGATGTGAGGTGGAGGAGTCGCGGTGTGAAGCCTGATGGATATGTTTGGCAAATGAACACGAGCGCGGGAGGCGGGTGCGGTTTGTGGGCTGAGGGTGGTCATAGTTACGCTCACTCAGCGAGCTCATAACTGATAAGGAGTTAGTTATGTGTATTGGTAATATGATCATTGCGCTCTTCATTATAATGCATTAAACGGATGTTATCACGTAATTATAAAATATGCAAATTACTTTTTTTGCGTAATTAAAGGTATTGTTTACATCCGACTTAATGATACTACGGAATACTGTAGCGAGCCTAGCTGCTGATATAACTCACCTGCACTTGCACATAATATCTATCTACTTACTGCCAAACTTTAAACAAACAATGATGCAGTGAGTTACAATATTAAAAAGCTTGTAAAATAGCTGACTACAGTCATTTTCATTCATTTCATTCATTTGAAATTGCTACATTCTTTACTTATTAGATAAATAGATACTTTCTCTATTTATTTATTTTTGGAATAGTCAATCTTCTTTTCAATTATTGAGTGTCATCTGACGATGTCTTTAGGAAAGGATGTATGAAAAACTAGCGAATAAAGTTTTATTATTCTGCAATTAAAATGGTAAAGGAATATATTGTATTTAAAAATCCATTATTGAAATAAAACTATGCAACCGTCTTTTCTGTTAGCCTTCGTGTTGTTAGGAATGTTAATCGCTACTCATTATTTCCATAGGTACTTAGAATGTTATGTTTAATTTTATTTGCATTGTGGCACTTCAGTTATTGCTACAACAAATGACATACGCACCTAGTATATACATATATATTTCTATGTCTGTCTTGTTCTATAGGTACCTAGACAAGGTTGTGCCAAGGCCAGGGTCGGCAAAAGGGCTTGCAACTGCACACAACCACTTGGTACCTTCTGACGCTTCCTGAACCGACCACATTGTTAAGATTCCACGCAATTCACCGTTTATTCTCCATTCCTCATATCTAAGCGTGGTACGCAGATTTCCGCAAAATAGTCTAGTGTATACTAAAATTATTAGACGAGAAGGTCGCGGCTCAAGTAGGTAGGTACTTAGCTGCTATTACTTATCGTTAAGAGAACAACAATGACCACATATTTGTAATGGCGCGGAATTATGTGTAGTGTCGAATGCCTGCGATTGTTCTTAATGGGTGTTTTTGTACAACTGATAAGGAGGCAAGGAGCCGAGCGCGTGCCGCAGTGCAACCTTTATAGTTATTGTTAAACACAGGTGAACGCAATACGCCTTGATTTTATTGTATTTTACGATAGGTGCACTTGGAATCTTGGGCACATAACTCAATTTATTATTAGGTCGAAGTTAATCCCTTGTAAATGAAAAGTTCCCTATTCTGAAAAATAAAATCGAATTTAAACTCATTTATTTATTTCTTATCGAAATTGTTACTTTTTTATAAGGCCACATGAGTATCACAGCCTCATAGATCTGTCATATTCCGTGTATTGTGGCTCATATAGCCACTATCACAAAAAAAAAATTACAAATAAAATAACCAATCACATGAAGAGCAGATTTATAATTATAACTGTATCTATTTTACCGGCCAGGAACAACACCCGGAAGCCCCTGCCTCAGACACCCTTAAGGTGACCACGGTAAAAATTTTGGTCGTCCCTGAGTAAATAGAGTGTTCCCGCGTCTTCTTGTGTCTCTCGGTCGCTACGCAGCTAACAGAACAATACCTATATGGTTGATTATGTTTAGCTTTAGCCTAATTACCCTTTTATTATCGCTTGCTGTCAGTATAAGCGCTTTCAATTGATACCTACGTCGAACGTCGAATGTAGAAGGCAAGTCTGTCGATACATAGGCGGGTACGTGCGAGTGGGTGCATTATGTACTGTGCAATAAAGGAATGTAGGAATACGCCTCATATGTGCAGGTTTTACCTGATTAGTACATAGGCAATGCTCGCAAGAATGTAGCTCAGTTCACGCCACTTGCAATCTTAAGCGAGAGTTCTTTAGTGCGCAATATAAGCTATAGGGCAGCCTCGCCGTCTCGCTCGGTACTCGCTATAGTAACAACCGAGAATTCTTGCTTTAATGTCTCAGCAATACGGCTTATAAATGCAGTGGGTGCAGCGCGATAATGCCTCGAGCACTGCGAGCGCCGAGGCTCCGCCCTCGCGCCGCAGCCTCCGCCCGGCCCATTGTTTACGTACAATGCCACGTCTCATTACAAGGGATTATCGCCGCGGGCCGCGACATTGTTTATCTAGTTAGCGCTCCGCTTATACATCGCCCCGCTCCACCGACGCCATTGAAATGTTTATCGATGTTGGCGGATAGCGCTGTCCCATTGTACGAGATTTATACGCGCCGCGGAGTTCGTGGTGTAAGCGGCGGCTTAGAAACAATTTGAAGAAGTAAATCTCGAAACGGGTCCCAATTGAGTCGATAAAGCTTTCGCGAGCATGATGTCGAGTAATTTCTAAACGCTACGATGGCTGACATAGTTATATTCCACGATCGGGCGTAATCTCGATCTGGCCGCTAAATTGTGCACAAACGTTTGTCCGGCGATTCCGCAATCTTGCGTTGAATTATGATATCCTGATACCACATCTATAGCGCGGGGCGGCGGGAGTGGGACCGGGGGCGAGGGGGCGGCAGGGGGGAGGGGGATGCCGCGGCTATCGGCGACATTAGCGGCACATAAATATTGGTCACAAAGGCGCGATGCGATGCGATACGGCGGTCGTTTTTGTCGCGCTGGCCGCCGCTCGCTCGACGTGTTAATCCGGGGTCGGTGCGCGCGATACCATCGCTGCCGCGTCGATGCGTTATCGCGTTGACAATTATTCGGGCACGTCAACCGCACGGGTTAATTGCGCGCTCCGCACACTCTCCGCTCCGCCAGCGCACAGCGAGCGAAATGCGGACTAGATACAACGGAACCTCTCAGAACATGTCAGCCGAGCTAACTGAGTTTGCCGTTTTTCGGAGCCAATTTGCAGTAGATGAAAGTTGTATGATAAAAAATTGTAATAAAAAGAATAAAGCCATTCGTATTCGCGCATATTATTGGATAACTAAAAATGTTTTGTAGATAATATCTGCTTCTTTTTCTGTATTGAATTTTACAGTAGATAATTATTTTATCGATTAGGTAGGTACCTGTTACCTAATTCTGATTTTATCGAAAAAGTGTTAGGGTTTAAACAGATTCCGTGTTCTGTTTAAATTGCAGCAAACATAAAATAAAACGCTTTCCAAACCCTACGCCCCCTTAGCCTAGAAAGAATCACTTTTCTCGTCGTCTCATGATGACAGTATAGGCACTATAACCAGACCACTGACGTGTTGGTACCCAGGGTCTTTTAGATACTTTTTTCAAGGCCTTTTAGTGGGTTCCTCACAGTTTTATGGATATATAAATTGCCTAAATACCAAATCATTTTCAACGCACTGGTTAAAAACCTAGATGAAGTAGGTAGGTAGGTAGGTACCTACTTAATTTCATCATCAGGCCATGTTCTTTCATTGCTGGTTTTTTTTCTAAAATGGAAAATATTTAAGTCGTAGTCTATAGCTTTGACCGGCATTTGACTGTTAGTGTAATTCACACACCTTTGAAAACATTTTCTCCCAGATTTTCAAGCATGTTGCAATACCTACCACCAATGCTTCAAAGGGTTTATTAGCGATAATCACGATATTTATCTTCACCATTAAACGTGATAATTAATGTAGAATACTTACTTACTAGGGTTCATACTAATTATTAGTAAGAAATAACATCCGAAATATGTAATCTGGGCCTTGCATTCGAGCCCAGCAATAGGAACCGTATTTCAAAACCACTAGATTTTACATACATTTTTATAATTAGGTAAAAATTGCTCGGTATTTTATTTGAAACCTACTTTCCAATACCTAATGCGTTTGCTATGTTGTGTGCGGCGGCAGACGGGCCGGCTCTGGCGGCAGCGCGCGGCCGTCGGCGGGCCGCAGGCAACACGCGCCGTTACGTTGCGGTGCCGCGTCGCCGCTTATCTCTCTGTGATCAACAAGCTTTTAGCTGCTCCTCAATTAATAAACAACTATATATATTATATTTTGCACTCGATAGGTAGTTATCGACTTCATCGTCATAATCGTTACCCCATTAGGTACCTACCTATTGTTTCAATATGGACCAGGAGTCTTCTCTCATAATGAGAAGGAATTAGGCCAGGGACGAGGACCCTGGCGAAGTGCGGATTGCTAACACGCAGTTAACACACCTTCGAGAAATTGCTCGTATTACCTACCTAAACTCTTGTACTTACCTACCTACTTATAGGTAGGTACGTATATTAAGTGTGTAATCTTCTAGACTTAAATAGATGCCCACCTATAGGTGGACACAATAACTATTATTTATAAGAAGGTATGTTTAACATACTGGGTTTACGTGACATAATTTATTATTTAGAGACTAATCATTCTAGCGTCATTCTAGCATCGTGTAGGGGTACGATAACATTATTACCTACATACATTCATTCCCATTATTACCTACCCTACACGTATACCTACATGATATGTTAAAAATACTCTACACCTATAGAAAGTAAGACAACGTACTCTATACGTACCTTATGCAATAACACATTTTTTTTTATATCATTGTTTAAGTAGTTTATTATTTCGTGATTATTTTAA
>DWPG01000093.1:0-11981 GCA_018251495.1 Autochton cellus | reverse complement strand
GTCTACTTATATAATAAATAAATGAATAAGTGAATTGCGATAAAAAGGAATAAAAATAAATTAATCAGACCAAGGATTAAATTATAATCTTGTCGAAATACAAAATAAGATCTTCAGCAGAAATGCTCCGGTCAAAGAGAAAGAAAACCGCATACTCGCTACATTCGACACGATTTAACTGCGTCAGCGCTAGTGTGAAACCGCCAGAATACATATTTCACGATATATTTAATCAGTTTCTCTCACTTCTCCTTAATAAAATCGAATTTTATACAAATGTAACTCTTGAAATGAAACGTTTTTTGCAATCTAAATTTTAAGTCCTCAAGATTAACGGTTGGAAAAATTGTTGTAATGAAGCATCGTTGCATGTATAATGAAGATTTATCTTTATTTTGGCTCTTTGGTCATCCAAAAAATGATTTTCAACCCCGTTCTCATCATTGCCGTACGTCGCTCTTTTGTGATATCACATTATTTTGAATCATCTCAGTATATTAATTCGCTTTTTATGTATCGAGTTCAATGGGATGTCACAAAACCTGTAACCGTCAAATCTAGCTTGGCATCTCAAGTAAAATTTTGTAGTGTTAATTTTGTTAACCTGTTAATTTTTAAATTTTATTGATTTCCAATGTTATGATGAGTTGGCCTCTAAAACATAAAATAAACATTTAATTAACAAAGATTTTGGTATCTTGTTATTCTTTACCACTTCTTATACCACTTTTCCAAGCGTTGCTTTTGAAAAGGTAGATTGAATATGCACTGTGAATGTATATTTTTGTCTGCAACCCGTGTTTATAACTCAGTCCTAGCATTAAGGCTCTCCTCAGTACTGGCGGAGGCCTAAAGTACGCCCTATGATGCTACTCTATAATATAGCAGTAGCCATTATCCATCACTCACTCAGTGATGTTAGTATGCAACTGTAACACTCACAGCTCATGTTCAATCCTAACTAGGTTTAGCAAAACCAATCAATGTCTAAATTAGGATAAGTCACGGTAATTAAGTAAGTAAGTGTTGTAAGGGTCATTTACGTTTGAGCTTTCTTTCTACTTAATCGTAATGTACAGATTATTATTTAGGAGAAACTCTTAGGTGTGGTGTTATAGAATACAGTGTGGCTTGCGAAAGTGGTTTGCTTTTCGCAAAAATGGTCCGTAATTACAGGGAGCAAATATTCCCGTAAAAAACACCTTAAGAAAAAATAAGGAATAATAATTTATCGCGAGCTGCTGTCAAATCTACTAAATATGATAAAATCTACAAAATACATGCCAAAACACGTTTACCGTAAGTGCCTAGGCTTTGTATCGGTCATTTTAGGAACCTTGATGAAATATGAAATGTGGTGAATCGTTTTATACAAAATGTCACCTTAGCATACATAATGGATAGTATAGAAGATGTTTTGATTTTTCTTCACAATTATACTGCTTCCATGGTTATTGAAACCTGGTAAACTGTTACTTCCATACTTGTTACATCCGGAAGAAGTATAGATGTAGATAACATTGGGCCAACACCACGCCAATCATAGAATTAATTAGTGATCATAAAATTTGAGGGTGGTAGTATTCGTGCGTCAACTCCGATGGCACCATCGTCACACCTATTCAGAACTATAACAGTAGTGTTAAGCGCTGCTGTGTTATTGTTTGAAGGGTGTGGTATGAGAGACGTACTTATCCGAGGCGTTTTAATTTAGTCCTCATGGTTAGCAATGCATCTGTGGTCAACCTTAGATAGCTCTTATATGGGGTTAATTGCAAATGTCTATGGGCGGCAGTGGCCACTTACTATCAAGTGGACTGCATGCTCGTTTGCTCCTTCCAAGTTATATATAAAAAAAACTTCAGATCGGGTTGATTATAAGATCGTAGGACTCCGATTTTATCCGGTTCTACGGCTCAAATGTCACCTGACACCTGACAATGTATTTTGTAATATACTTTCATTTTCATAATGTTGAAAGCATAATGTAAATTAAAACTTTCGTAAGTCGTTCATTTAGTTACATTTTTACTGAAATTTCATTTTGTAAGTTGGATTTCAGGTAAAATATGAGCAAAAAGTCGCGTCCATGTGGCGCGCGTCTCTCGTGCCATCTATTTCATTTTATTTATTTTTGACTGGACACAGCTCTTGTAGAATGTAAATGATTTAAATCTGATTTAAATAATAACCGTTTTATTATTGCTAAACAATGCAATGCTTTAACGGTGAAGGAAAACATCGTGAAGAAACCTGCATATCTGAGTACTTTAAAAAAAAAAGTTCTCAAAGGTGTTTGAAGTTTACCAATTCGCACTTGGCCAGCGCGGTGGACTATGGCCTAAAAGCACTCTCACTCTGAAAGGACCCGTGCCCAGCAGTCCAATAATGGGTTAACGATGATGATGATGATGAACCTAACTGAGAGACCGAGATTCAATTATTATCAGTTATATAAAACTGCTGTAGACCCTGAAAACACACTTATTTCGGTATAATTGTACCTATAACTATAACAAGATTTTTAGTTATTAATTAATCTGTAACATCATTAGTGGAAAATAAAAAAGCTTGGCCTTCAAAATAACAGGCGGGCATTTCACGCGTCAATGAATACAATTCAACTGTTATTCCGAAATAATTGGGGATCAGTACCGTACTGATGGCCGGTTCTTATTATTTATAGGGAAAAACTCGCTGTTGAAGTTTTTTTATTGATTAAATGCTAAATTCTGTTAGATTAAAGGGGGCAGACCCTCTGCCACCACTATTTCTGCCCAATAGTAACAGTGTAAGCACTACTGTGTTCCCGATCACAAAGTCTTCTACTACCTTTTGTATGTTTCCTGATTATGTTTTCTTTCCAGTTAGAGTACAAGGTAGAACATGGCTCGACTGGGTAGGTACCACCGTCACACTTATTGTGAATTCTAGCGTGAAGCAGTTCTTGTGTTTCGTTGGAACGGTGTAGTTGCCGGCTCATTTACAATGAGGCGACCATCTTGGTCCTCAGAAGTATCAACACATCTGTAATTCAATGAAGTCAATACTTCAGATAAAACCCTCGTACTATTTGAAGTTGATTACAGATGTCCAAGATGGTGGCCCAAGGTGTGTATCAAGTTTCGAACCTCAGACCCTCCGATAGAAATCCCGAGTTGCAACCACCAACCATCCAAAGAAATGTAAAATTTATATTAAAAAGATTCAAGATTTCTTCGCGACTTTTAAGAAAAAGAAACAGGAAAACAGATTGTTTTGATTAAAAACTTTGTCAAATTAATTAAAACGTCTAATGATTCCTACTGCTTACATTAATTTATTTTTAAATTAAAGGAAATTGCAAATAGGGATGAAACCATCAGATGTAAGTGGCCACTCTGGGAAAGCATAGAATCCTGTCAGTATTGAATATAAATGAAGTATATAAATATGTTTATATTAATAGATATTTTTCTATTTAGTTTTTTTTTGGCTTCGGCTTCATTATTTCCCACCATGGGAAAAGTTGATTTGTTATTTTAATATTTGCTTGGATGTACGAATATTATGCATTATATTAGCATCTAGTTCTAATTATAATCTCTTATTAATTTTAGTAGGGTGATGCTCATGGCCTTTTATAAATTTCGTTTTAAATAACCAGAAAGCAAGATAACCTCCCCAAACCTTTATACTTTTAAGAAACCTTCTGGGGGTTTGAATGCGGAAGCACCATCGCCACACCTATTTCTGCCCAACAGTGGCAAATGAAACTTATCTGAGAAGTTCCGACTTAGTCCCGAGTGGCAACAAATCTGCGTCCAACCTCAGGTAAGACTCTAATCTTATCTATCCATAGGCGGCAGTGACCACTTACCAGCAGGTAGACTGCATGATTTATTGCTACTTGTAGAAGTTTTTAAAAAACACAGAACAGAAAAAGCAACACAGAAGAATTAAAAAAAACAAAACACCTTTCAGATCACAGAACGACAGCGCTACACTCTATTTGCAAAATGTTAAAACAGTGGATTCACTGCCAGACCAAGAAGCCAGCTTTAAAAACCTTTTATTCTGTATACCTTCTTTACATACAACAATTAAGAAACAAAGAATCTCACGTCTTAAACCAGTACTAAGTAGCAAAGTCCAATATTTATTTCAGCAGTTCCGACAAATGGCCAGATTCCGACAAGCCCCAGCGACCGCGGGCCGCCGCGACATTACTCAGCGTGCTTCACCCGACTAATTGTGAGGTTTCCGGCAAATTGTTATTATGTAGCGTGCTGGTTCTTCATACTGACGTAGAGGAACGGGCGGGTTTTATTGCATTATGTTTGGAGCTAATTTGGAGTGGCTGACTGCGGATTGACTTGAAAGGGATATATTTTTCGTATTTTGTGTCTTATTAGCACCATTAATTTTATAAATGACTAGCTATGCGTTTAAAAAAATGTAACATGACATATATATAAACATAAGCTATAGCCGGCTCTCATATAAGTACCTGATAGCAACTGACAACTGGTGACGGCACCATGGTTTATGGGTTTTAATTTTAATGCGTGGGACCCTAATGCTTATTTAATGCTATCTGCCAGTGAAAGTCCTGTCAAAGTCGGTCCAACAGTTTCGAAGATTACAATTAGAACAAAGAGAAAGACAGACAAAAAAAAATACAATTATTCTTTGTTATAGATACCTATAACAAAAACAATTATATTACCTAAGTACCAATTGTGTAGATTATATTACCTACTTACACTTTTTTTTAAATCAAAAGATAAGTTTTTAAACGATAGGTATGAAACCTGTCTATAACATAGTCACTAAACATTTCTTGTACATCATTGTTAGTTTCAATAACTCAATCTTATATTAAAACTGCCATTTTCGGCTTGATCGACGAAAAATTATTATTATGCATGATTCTACAACTCAAACTAAGTAAGATAAAATACGCTTAAAATTATAACCCGGTAGGTACCTACCGACCATAAAAAATATCAGACTTTTAAAAGACATTAACTTGATTAATTTATATTTTTGTATTTAAACATTTTTGTTACGATTAGGTAGGACTAGGTACTAACTAGGTACCTATCTAATCAAATAGGATTCAAGGAAGAATATTTTCCAAATAAATCTTAAAACTAGAAATCCCAAACATAAATTTTCACTATTTTTTGTACCTACTGCTACGTGTATTTTCACTGAAATATAGCTATAAAATAGCAAGACCTACATACATAATACAACACATACCTATGGTAGTATATCCGATCTTATAAGGCCATGAATTTTCGCTAAAAACTTGAATTGACGCTTGAAGCGAATGTTATTGGCCCTCGGGTAAGAAATCGCGTTTTTAAATAGTAAATAAGTAAAGTAGTAAATAATTTTCATTTCGGTTTCTGATATCCGTAGTAGATATATTTAAGACACGTAGTCTCAGTCTCAGGTGTTTTTTACAACACAGCCGCATATTAACAGTTATGCTTATCTCATCTTCTTTCGTCAATAAAATTAAAATTTTAAATTGAAACGCTCCTTATACTTATTCTCCCACACGAGGACACCTGTAAAATAGGTCTTATAGGTAGTCCAACAAGTAACTACAAGTCCTACAAGAAAAACATAAATAATTAGGTACCTACTTACGTATCATTTTATTTATTTATTTACCCTAAAATTTAACATTACAGGTTAACCTAATACGTTGGTGCAGTGAAAATGAAATTCATTATGCCCACTTCATGTCCTGTACGGGTAGAATTTTATATATATGTAGCTTATTGGAAAATGTTCAAATTAAAATAATGCACTCAAATCTAGGCGATTTTTATAATTTTCATGACCTAATTTAAACATAATAGGTACATGTTTGTACTGAAATAAAACAATATAATCATCAAATGCTTAATGTTTCATTTATTTTACAGATTAAATAGATAGGTACCTTATACATATACTAGGTAGGTATAATTAGTGAATAATGAAACGGTGCTGGTAAACCGTTGTTGGCATTAAGGCCATTATGTTATATGAATATGATTAATACAATATTTAAGTTAGAGCAGTGCTCTATTAGTTGGCGCCGAGTGCCTGCCCGCCTGCCCCTGGGCCGTCGAAGTCGTATCTAGGCTCGTCCTCCTCTTCAAACTCATCCAATTCCAAATTCAGCTTCTCCAAACGAAGTTTGAGATCCTGGTACCTCTTCACCTGCCACGAAAACAGCTCTGAAACAATAATAAATAAAAAATTACATTCTTAAGCTCTCTACCATGACACTCTTTAGAAAATCGGTCCAGCCGTTTCACATATTAGGGAAAGACACATGCCAGAAATAAAAAATAAAAATAAAAAAAGATTGAAAAAAACAAGCTTTTATTTGAACTAAAAAGAAAATAATAAATATTATGCAAGGGCGGTGCATAAGATTCATGACATTTATAATATTCTATTACAGTAAATGATTTTAAAAGCTTGTAGCGCACATGAATTGTGGGAAGAGGGAATTAACACTAAAATACCTATTTATTATTTTCTTTTTAGTTCAAATAAAGGCTTGTTTCTTAAAAAAATCTTTTTTAAATTAAAATGTATTTTCAACTTTTTCGTTTTTTCTCAATGTACACATTTTTGACAATTAATGCACCAAAGTACTCGTCAAGACGAATTAAACGAGTCCAAACTCGATGGAGTTATGTCGTTTAATTACAGAGTTCCTATGGCCACCTTCCGGTTCCATCATTAGATCAGCTCCATGTCATAATAATTCTGCATTGTCATCCAATTAACACATGCATGCAAAATTTCAGATCAATCGGTAACCGGGAGGTGGATCAAATCTAACTTGCAAGATTTGATTACAGTCAAACATCGGGACAGATGAAACTAAATAAAAGCTTGTTATCAAGTATGTTTATAGTTCAGTGACACGCAAATAACCGTATGAAACAAAGAAACCTCTTGTTTTATTTATAAGTTTACCTAAAAACAAAATACCACGTATTTATGTGACACTTTTAGGTATAAAATAATAAATATAATATTGTTTTTTTTATTTATAAGTGAAATATTTTAATCACTAAAATTTAAAAAGCACGCAAACAACCGTATTAAACTCAGAAACCTCTTATTTTATCTATAAGTTTACCTATAAACAAAATACTACGTATTTATGTCACTTTTAGGTACAAAATAATTAATTTCATATTTTAATTTTTATTTAAAAGTGGAATATTTTAAAGACTAAAAATTAAAAAACCTTATTATTCCTCCAATAGTTTTCGCCGAACTACTATTTACATGAATCTAAATAATCAACTATGAATTTAATTGAATGTAGGCACATAGGTATATACTTAAAATAAATGTAGGTAGTAGGTACGCACCGTACAGTACCAATTGCTGCTCTGTCATTTTGCCCTTGTACAGCTTTTTGAACATTTTGAAGTAATTCACGGTCTGCTGAATATTCTGAGTAATTTCTCCAAACGTCTTCTTTATCAACATTTTCTGTCTCTGTTGGAGGCATTTTAACTGATTAGCGCGATTACCCATATTGACAGTTACTTTAATAAGCGACAGCGTCAAGGGGAATACAACATGCGACTGTGGCTGGCTAGCTTTCGGAAGCTGCGCGCGCAGACAGAGCAACGCCGTCATCCATCTGTTTGAATTTACCGCGAACCTACTACAAAAACACCGGATGCGCTCATTTTAAATCGTTATGTACCTCTTATTACTGGAAGGCCGTAAGATTTATACCTCGGAATCCAGAGCCAGTCAATGAATCTTTATATAATCTTTTGAAATGTGTTTTAACAATATATTCAAAAAATAAAATTCAAATCTAATCAGTACTTCCAGAGATTAGCGCGTTCAAACAAACAAACAAACAAACAAACAAACAAACAAACTAACAAACAAACAAACAAACTCTTCCGCTTTATATATTAGTATAGATTGGAAAGAGAATGATATACAAGAACGCAGAAACGTTAAGGAAATCTTTATTACACCATTTGTAATGTTCAATTTATTATATATCCATTGAATTGATTATGTGCCTATTGAAAAAGTTGTACACGCATTCGAGTGTTAATTAGTTACAATTGCGAACGTCATTTCAAATACAAATTTATTCCAAATTTCACTTTGAAGCAAAATGTGCAGCAAGCATTTGCTGTGATTTTCGCTTCGGTGAAAAGTCAAGTCCAAACTACCGAAGGTACGCTTAATTTACTTTTTCGATGAACAAGTTATTTGGGAATGTGGACTGGCAAGTCAATTATTGGGCATAAGTTAACTTTTTAACCGACTTCTTAATACGAACACCCGTCAAGCATATATTATGAGAAATATTTCATGAAGACACGAATATACATACATTTATATTTGTAATTAAACAACCAAAAAAAAAATAGTCATAATCAATAATGAATGGCAATAATATTATTATAATTTATAAAAAAAATCATGAGTGACCATAAGCTTTACTACCTTTATTTAAAATTATGTAAAAGTGTAGTAGACATTTTGCTAAGTAATTAAACGGTAACCGTATTATAGAACGTTTTATAGAAACCTCTATTTAACCCGTAAGCACACTTCCTACATAGCTCGCGATTAATCGGGAATGCACAAATGGCGCGACGCGACGGCGCGGCGGAACTCGAGGAGCGACTAGTGCGTGTACGCAGTGATTCATTCGTCGTTTTGATCAATTTCTCTCTGTGAACGGCACACAAGTTAACCATTTCACCCAAGTAATACACATATTTATAATAAATAGCTTTCCTTGTGGTAGAGATATCATAAATAAATGGTTGCCTTGGGCACAAATATGTATGTAGTAAACCAGAAGACTTAGGTAAATGAAATTCAATTAATCTAACTTTATCTAGGAATTGAACTAGTAAAATTAATTACAAAATCAATTATCCGCACGTAAACATTCACGTCTCGTACGTCCGCTTACGCTTCCGCATATGTCTCGTAGGTCCCAGATTATGCACGTAACGGTGCACTTCAATTACGAAAGCGATAGCGCCCCGACTGCGTTAAGACTCGCGCACTGTTGGCGACCGGCGCAGCTGACAGTCCATCAGCGACGCCGCGGCCGCCGCACGTGTGACCGTCTCCTTACCAACCGAACGCGACGTTCGCAGAATACGTGTGCTTCTGATTGCTCTATTGACAAATAACACTATTGTTAACAAATCTTGCATCTATAAATAAACTGTGACACACGGAGTGATATAAACATATCATCGGCAGCAAGAGATCTTATGGCTGCCATTCTAAACGAAGTATGTTGGTCAAGGAGCGAAACTTGTATAAAGTGGAAAACAACGATAAGATAAAACTCCTAGCGGCAACATATTTTATCGCAGTTTTTGCGTTGTGCAGTGCATGAAGAACGCAACGCAAAAGTTCGTCCTTCCTTTCTATTTGGTTGGTTCATGCAGCAACCTCGTTCGCACTAGATCAGAAACATTCGACGTTTACGGACGCTACAGATGTGGGAATGTGAAAACAGTGTGCGTGTGACGAATTGTTCGTTTTCTCGGAATTTAGATAAACAATTGCCGGAAGATAAATACTAACGTGGACAATGGGCAGGCGGTCGAAATTAGCTACGCCGGACAACAGCGAAGAAGAAAGCGGTGATGCTTTTACGGACGGCGATTTTGGTGACTCTGATGATGAAACTATAGTCCAACAGAACGAGACCTCAAAAAAAGGTCGATTGCCTGTCAATGAGACAGTAAACGCTGAACTCAAAGAGTCAGAAGATACTTGCGACAATGTAAACGGTAATCAATCAGCGGAGCAAATCAATGGGCATGTTAGCTCCGGTAGCGTTAATGGACTTAAAAATGGTGACATAACAGAGTCTAGTGATTCGTCCAAAGATAGTGTAACTAATGGAGATTGCAAAAATATTTCAGCAGATATGCGACGAGATTCACATTGTGATCCTTCTATAGTTGGAATTCTTGGCGACCAGCAAAACCATGTATGTATTCCATATCCTTTTATACATTTACCAATACATTTTTTAATCCTTGGTCATATAGGATTACTACGTCCGGTGTCGTTTTTGGCATCAAATTTGAGTCATTCTTGACTCATAGTAATGCATCCTGCTAAGTATTAAGTAACCTTTTCCATTTATTTATGAATTTCCTGCAAAACCTGTTAACGATTTGTTGGGTCTTATGATTAATAAATTATCCATGGACAGTATTATCTTATCTTCAAGCTTCATCATACAGCTTGCGATGAGATTGGGAGGCCAGTATAATATAGTTATCTTTTATGAACAGTGTTTGCCTTACTCATAAGCACATAAGCCCCATATTTACATAAGACCATTAGAAAACGTACGTTTACATACAACGGGGCAAATTTCAAATTTGTTTTAAGGTTAGACGTAATAAACATTTCGTGACTGTGTAATTCATGACTTGAATGTGAATTGTTTCGGCGATAGCAGTTCGCCAGTTGGGTGAGGTCGCCAGCAGGCAGACCTTCTGACAAATCTTTACTAACCCGGTATTTCAAAATATAGTTTAAGTGCTTTACCTGTCGTAGTGGCGCATAGTCTATTAGGTGACTGTTATTAAAATTGAACGTGAGAAGAATATTAATAATGCCAATGTCTGGCTAGCACACCAGTGCGGTGGTGGCATCAGTTTAAAACACTTGTGTTATTTTATTACCGGTGACGCATGCCATGTGGTAGTGGCGAGCACGTAGGCAATCTTGTGATATGTCATCTGCAGAGTTGCTCCTTAGTCTCACCTGTAGAGTACTGCATCTCTATGTAAGTAACCATTAATACGCAAGAGCTCTTTTCCTTTTAAATCTATAGATCTCACTAACTATAAATCTGTGCAAGTTTTGTATGTTTATGAATAAAGGCATTTAATTTTGCTTCATTAGGGACACCTGATGAATAAACGGGGAAGGTATATGTTATGGAGACCTCCAACAGACCTTTCGGAGTATTAGCCAAGATGCAAAATGAATACTAATTCTCTGCGCATATTTAACACTTGTCAAAACAGGTTTTTGTATTCAAGCGCTTGTGATGTACATTTTTCCACAAATGAGACATGTGGTGAGTTTGATGTGACTCTTCGGAATGATGTCATCGCATTATAGATAACAACGTAGGCGATTGCTTAACAATTGTTATATCGTACTGAAAATTCTTATGACGATCGAAGGACGGATTATTTAAAAAAAGACAACGACTAGAGCATTATCTTAAAAAAAAAATCCCGACTGCTTTAAACCCTTTTTTCTCCGTTCGCAGGCACCATAAATAAAAATTGTATAGCCTATGTCACTATGACAACTGGGACGATTCTAACGACATCTCATATGTTAAAATCTGTCAAGCCGTTTGGGCGGCTATAGGGCGTGCCAAAGAAATGGATATACATACATACATACGCTCTAAAAACATAACCCTCCTCTTGACGCAGTCTGGTAAAAATTAATACAAAATGTAATACAAAATATAAACCAATTCAATAAATGTCAAATCCATTAAGTATACTTTTTATCAATTTGATATATAACCCAAGGTGCAATTAAAGCATTTATGTCATGTCTACAAAATACTATTTTGACTGTCATTATTCTACAGGTGTCGTACTTTATTGAAGTAAATAATAAAGCTTAACTACTATAGCTTGATCCGAATAAAAAAATAGGGATCGTATGGCCAAGTAAGCAGCGTGCATGATATTGCTTGTAACATACCTCGTTCTACTGTAATCGTACTAATATAAGCACTTAAGGACGACCTGCTAACTACTTTGTAATCTTGTTGTCCTAAAATGGACGGTTGTGGACATAATTGACATAAGCCCATAAATAAACTATTTCTCACTTCGTATGCTACATTAAATCACTTTTGCGACGTAAATATTATTTTATTCATCTATACCAATAAATCCTTCAAAGATTTCTGTTAC
>DWPG01000092.1:0-11984 GCA_018251495.1 Autochton cellus | reverse complement strand
ATAAGGATTCATTTAAGTTTATAAGTATCTACAGACATTGAACGTGCCGTATCAGACAAATTCATACTTTTCTATACAATATTTTCATACGATGGTTTGCGCGGTAGTGTCATGGTAGGTAAAATACCTTTTTCATCACGTATCGACAATTACTTTATTGTCTGTTACAGCACGCGTCTTCCACGTTCAATGACTGTAGATAAAAACAGGGCTTAGGCCTGATTCCACCTGCCCTCCAAAGGTTACGCAGGGTCGCTCAGGTCGCAGTGCGTCGGCCGAACGCCCCGACAGCCGACATTGTCGCATCCTCCACCGCTCCAGGGTTAACATCCTCGGCGTCTGGACCGCTATTAACGTGATCGCGTTACATTGGACGAATCCTTATTTTATCAATTGGGATCAGACGCAACTTAATTCAAGATTAATTTTGTTAAACGGCTGTTTTTGCCTATTAAGGCTAAGTGTTTAAAGGTTGCAGTGGCAACGCATCTGCTTTGAATTTCAGGTCGGACTTCAATCGTATGTGGTTGATTAGGGAGGATCAATAGGCATAACAATAAGCAAGAACTTAATAATTAGCGTTTGTATGACACATTTTCGAGTACAATTCGATAATTACCTAAAGAATAATTTAAAAAGACGGAAAGAGCCGCGAAGCTAACAACGGCCAACAAAAAGGGTCAACATAAATTACATATATACGTTCGGATTACCATATTATAATTAAATCGCGACCCCTTAATGACAGGCTCAATGTAACACGTGTTACAATGTTTGTTATTATCACTTTGCACTTATATCGGCGATAGTGAGTAAGCTCGCGATGCGCATGTCCAGTGCAGGGTTGCTAGTCAAAAATATACAAGATTTTCAAGTGTTAAGTATACAAAATTATTCAGAAAAAATCTTTTACTTCGTTATCATATTATTAGTGGGAGGAAACAAATTGTGCATCTAATACACTACAACTACTGGTAATTAAACAAAATAACAAAGTTATACCTACAAAAAAAAATGACCAGCAGAATCTAATAACTGTTCATAAAACAATGTCTAGATTATCTTGTAAAGACTATCTAGCAGTCAATTCCATTACTAAAATCTCCTATTATCTTATTAGTAATGCAAACATCTTATTGGTATATTGTTTTAAGTCATGATTTTGTCGCTAGATGACAGTAGTGAGACAAAATGTTCACAGTCAAACAGGCAAATTCATTCGAATGTTGTATTTTTTGGTAGAATTACTGTCTCAGTTACAATAAATTGCATAAAGCCATTATGTAGGAGATACAAAAACTAAATTATATGTTAGTATACAATTATACAATCTGGCAGACTGGCAGCCCTATCCGGCGTTGTTTACGTTGTACTCTAAACACTTAGTAGGTACATAATACGTGTTACTAAAATATTTATGCAGGTAATTGTATGTAATGTTAGTTATAAATAAATCAAGGAACGCCGTTCTCACCTTGTCTATTCCGTTACTCTTACTCGTATAAGAATGCAACGGAATGAAATGGAATCTCATTGAGCGGACGCGGACCGGTTTGGTCGCGTCTAGCCGGATGACAATTTGATAGACAGCTCGGCTTGGGAAACATCGATTAAGGCTTGTAGATTTTATCGTTCCAACATCAATACTCGGGTTACTTTGATTTGACTTTAACGGAGTGTTCCGGGTTCAATCCCCAGCAACTAAATGTATTTAAATTATTTTTTTTGGTTTGGGTTTAACACGGAATTAAACGGCTTATATTAGGTATCTGAATTTGTATGTATCAATAATTGTGAAATTGAAGAATCATCCTTATACATGGTAGGTACATACTTGTAATAGATTCATATTAACTTTTTTAAATTATCTTACTTGTCTGCTTACTTAGCGAATAATTTTTCAATGAGTCGTTAACATATTCTTTTATTTTGACCAAAATTTTTACATTTAAAAATTATCTTTAATTTTTTTACTTCTTTTTTCTTTAAATTAACGTTCAGTCATTCTTACGTCCCATCACTAGGCGCATCACGCAGCGCTTATCGCTTGTTGTACGTTCAATGTCACATTTCGCGCCAATACTATCGCTCTTACGTTTTTTACCGCGGAATGTAAGCTACAGATAATAAATCACGTTTATCAACTGCGGACTTCTAAAGCGCATCCGATTTGAACACCGCTTTTATGTTTATATTCAAAGACGTAAACGTTTTGGTATTTTGAAATTACGTTGTTCTTTTTTAATGAAAAACGTAAACTAAACTAAAGAGGTACTTTTAAGTACAGTAGCAAATGCATTAATCACTGTTTTTCATTAAAATGTGTAATTAATCGCAAATAGAATTGAACTCCTGTGGTTAGCCGCAAGCTTCTACCCCTGAGGACTAAGTTAGAATGCCTCCCGTGTCTTTCCTTTACCTAGAGTAGCTAGTAGTTTAACTAGAGTAGTTTGACACTGCTGTTATAAGGGATAAATAGTTAATAACTGGGCACCTCAGAGTGAAAAGACTAGATCACAATTTAATACGCATAACTTCGAAACATTAATAACCTGGTATTAAAACCGCAAACCATTCGCATTTTAAACCGCTAAGCTATGTAGTACGAACTATTATTATATGGCGCCCAATAAACAGTTTTAAATGGTTAGGTGCTTTTGACCTGCTTATCTTGACAGATTGCTCGAGATCGTGATTTATGACATTTAAATTCCCGCTAGGGGACAGCTGGGCTGAATGGATCGGCTCTTTTAAGGGCAATTCAGGGCAATAGATCCGGTTTGCCCCTAACATCGAGTCGCATTCGTACATTCCGAACTTACTGTGCTAACATTCGTTTAAAATCTTACAAGAAATTTACTAACATAGCTTATTCGTAAAGGAAGTACCATTACTTGTCGGTATTTTTATACTCATATTTGTTCTATCGATGTTTAGCCTTTCTATTACAAGCCGAAGTGTTTCCGTTCGATCCCCGGTCAGGCAAACGCGAGATGTAATTAATTATCTGAATTTTTAAGTAACTGAATTAATAAAAGGAAATACCCTCGTTTATTGTTTGATAGTCACGTCGCTGAGTTAAAACAAATTCGCTTACACAAATATTTGCTCTGTCGTCATGTCATACACGTAGCAACAGATTCATATGAAAAACTGCTGTGATTTAACACTTATTAGTTTTTTCTTATTCATAAACGCTTCATAGCAGAATTTAGATTGTTATATAACGTTTTTGAAACATACCATATATTTTATGCGGACAAGTGATAATACAATACACACATAATTATTACATTTTATAATGTCTCAGCGGATGTCAAACCCGGAACTCCGCAAAAGATTGCGTAAATATTATTAACAATATTCTTCAATATAAATAAACCTTATTATTTGACAATATATTTTATTTATTTATAATCAAATCGCGTTCGGTTCTTTGATTAACTTAGTAAGTATGTCGTCGAGTAAGCGTTATAAATGGCCTCTGGCGCGTAGTTAAAGCAATTTGCGCGGTTCCATTCCGTACTTCAAGTTACGACCTAAATATTGCCGTGCACTAGATTAGAACCTAACCTAGGTTAGGCTTGCACTAACAAGTGTATAGACGAAGTTCACAATAGACTCCTAAAGATACACCGTATAACATCAGACAATAGACTGTATGTTAAGAATTATTATTAGTCTTTTACGCTATGCGCTTGTCGGAGAACAAACAGTGCGGTATCTCATACTTAATTGGAAGTATATCTAGTTAATCTGTACCTGTAACATATTACAACGGCCTGGATTTAATATATGGTTTCAGATTAACTTTAACGAGTGATGCGGTTGCTTGGTTACTTACAATTTTTTTTCTAGACTGTTTTTTGTCTCGCTATATTAATATTCTGCCGACCTCTTTATTTTTCGCCGACTAATTTCTAAATATTGGAAACAACTGCTCATGAAGCGATTCTGAGGGAGAAACGCACAAATGTAACTCTTTTTGATTTTCGATATTTTTCTATAATATGTACCTATCACAATTTACCAAGAGATACAAAATACCATATATAATAGTAAAGTGACAACCCTATGTATAGCCCTAGAGACAATAAATATCGTTACGCAAATCAATTCCTTTTCAATAATATCAGTTGCTATCATGTGTTGGCGGGTTGAAATAGGTCAGTAAGCAATCTCGTTTACGTAATATGTACGTTTAATATAAAAACAAACGGCACTTGTAAAAAACCTTTTTGGCCTCCCACTGGCCTTCGTGAATCAACTATCAATGCCGATAACGAAACGTGTCACACTAACATAAATTGTATTGTCTTATCACGAAAAAGTCTTAGCTGACTGGTATCACAGTTGGCAACGAGATAATTTCCATAGTCACCTTGATCTCACCGAATCGTGAATAAAATTAATATTATTCGTAGGTTATTTAATATCCATCGCGACGCGATCATTTTGTCTGGCGTCCTTGGTAATGTTGTTAGGGTTGCCAACTTTTTTCTTGTCACAAATAAAAAAAAAAAAACAAAAAAAGTAATTTACAGTTACACTTATCTTGTGTTGTTGCTATTGGTGTGGAGGGTATGGTGAAGCAGATGGAAAGACGTTTCAACTTAGTCTTCCATGGTAACACGGTACCTAAGCTCTCGCGCTCTACGCTAATCTGCGCTCCACGGTAATTCAGCTTATGTGTGAATTTTATCTACTGTGTCGAAAACGATGTCAATAAGCGGCAGCATATCACATAATGTTATAAATTTGAGTCAATAGCTCAGTCGCAAAATTTTAGCCTCTACGCCAAAGATCCGAGGTTTGATTTAATGACCTCTGTCCGCAAGGTTTTCAAAAAAATACTTTTACAATATTATGTTCAAAGCACATTTGATCAATGTGAAAATATCATTATTTTGAATATTAATTAAAAATGTAATTTATTGTACAGTTGGCAACCCTAACTATATTCTCATTTATACAATTATATAAATTGATTGATACAATACTGGCATTCAGTACACTATGACGGATCAACAAAGAGTTGCGTTTTCACTACGTGTCGTAATCTCTCACGTGTCGCATCTCGTGTCGGACGCGAACTCTCGTACACAAGCACGTGTCTACTCAGACACGGTAATACTCATTATGGCGGGAATTCAACATTTAATTATTGTTTCGAAAATAACCTTGTTCTTACTTTTAAAAAATCCAAAAAATGTAAGAAGTTATTGTCCCATTAAAATCTGCCAGTAGAATTCAAAATTAACGCGTAGAATAGACAAAAAAAATCGAAATGTTAAAAAAAAAATTGGTCAATTAAAGTATGTTTAAAATACAGACTGACCGTCAATTTCATTTATATGTAGAGATTTTAATAGACTGGTTTGTCTGGTATTTAAGAGAATATTTCTGGTTATTCCACTCAATGGGTGTGGTACCGATTGATATAATATAACCGATATTATTAATGACGCGATACCTGTTTTTACCGGAAACATATAGGTTAAGATCTTATGAAACTGACATTTACAATATCTGATACATACCTACTTCTTTGTATTTAATTGACGAACTTGGCAACGGCTTACGCCTCCATTAAACATGCTATTTCGTCATTTTATAGTAGGTATCACCTTATTAGTATTCGCTTAGAACAATAGTATGGACGTCGAGAAATATCTAGAAATGAAACATCGTGAATAAATCTACAAAATATGGATGTTAAGCTTTTGAATGTTAGGGATAGACAATTAATTGCTAATTTTGTCCGTAAGAGTAAAATCCGTTTATATTTTATAGCGTATAAAAATATTAGGTACGGTAGGTACACATACTTTTTTGTTGAACAATAAATACCTAACCTTTTTATGCCCCACCGCTGGGTACGCGTCTGCCCACAATGGGGAATAAGTGGAGTATTTTCCACAAAGTTGCTACAATCCTGATTACCATTAACCACTGTCGGTCACCCATCCAACTTGCTTAACTTGCTACACGTGCCGTGAGGCGCCTCACAACACAAGCTGAGACGCCTCCATTTATTAATACCCAATTGGGCAATGGCGGAATGATTCGCCCATGAACTTCCGCGAACCTCGCCAAGGCCGCCAATCGATCCACGCCATAAATTACCACCGCCAGTTTTAGCGAGCACCCAGACTCGAGTGGCCACCACCGGCCAGATGACCGACTTTTCCCGGTTGCGTAATAGGCCAGAAATAACAGCGTGTAGGCTGCGATGAAATTATTCGCGCGTAACTATGTTAGTACAGACGACGGGATAAATCTATGGGAATACGTATAAACATGTCTACAACAGAGTGAAATTTGACTGTCTATAGTTTTAAATAACGATTTTCAAAGTAATGTTTATTTACACAATAAGTAGGAAATACTTTTTTTTTCTAACTTTCGTCCGATGGCCTAATTTTCAAATTGACTAATCTTATTTTGATTTTTTGTATTTATTTCGTCTTTGTTATGAGTTAAATTCCTTTCTTCATAAATTTTACACAGAAATGTTTTTGGTTCTTGCGTAATAATTAAAAAACCGCTCTGTGTTCTCAGAGGCACGATTTTCATCAACATTACGACTGTCCAAGTCAGAGTCGGGCTCATGCGTTATGGGTCTGTCTTGGTTAATTTTTACTGATTGTTTCACTTTAAAGTTTACACTATAATCTCGTAAAGTTTGATTCTTAAACTATCATATTTACGATAAATAAAAATAAAAACAACACAAATAATGAAAGTTTCTCGTGTATTGCTTTTTTCCTACTTGTAAATTAAGCCGTAATCAAATTTCAACCGTTTCATTTTTATTGTTCAAATGGTCCTACTACTAAGTACATATGACAGTCGACGTAGGCTCAGCCATAGACTCCCATACGGAACCCCAAGAACCGGATCTAATAAGTCGTGTTTTCGTCTATCATGTTCATCATTATGCGGCGTTATTTGGAGTCGAGTTTAATTAATGAACATTAAGCGGTTTCCGTTTATAGTTCCGTGGGATAATAAGAAAGTTTACGATAAAAATTATAAGCAACGACTCGTATCTGCTAGTACCCAAACTAATTATTGGACGTACCGTCATTCTGAGATTCATGTATACAGGCTGCTCCGGAAATATGAGGAATATGTATACAATTATACAGGTTGCTACTGAATTATGAAAAATACATTTATGCATGTTGCTACGGAATTACGGACTACAAATATACAGGTTGTTACGGAAATATGAATTATCCATCACTTATTTCCTGTTTTATAAAATTTTAGAAATAGTACTTTTCCAAGCAATACTTATCACACTGGTCCGTAGCGATTCTGGGTTTGAATCTCAACTATGCGGAAATTTAAATCAATTTAAATGTGTCACATGTTTCTGTGCCAAATTGAATCATAGTGAAGCGAAGAAAGCATTATTTACATTAATTTCCCATTCATTCATTCGTTTCCAATATATCTCATTCTACGCTTAAAATTTGCACCAAAATCATGAACTGTCTTGTTACGTAACACGACTATCACATAATATTATAGGTACTTCACTTCACAAAAAAAACTATTAAACACGTCTTAAGCCACATAAGAAACACCCTGTATAAGATGGCGTGAGCAGCGTGCACGTCACGATAATTTTTAATTATCGCGCTCAAATGCCAGTGAACTTGGCCTCGGAGCGTGCCCGGCGGAGCGTGCTCGGCCCCTCAGGTCACACCTGACAGCCATGCAACCCACTAAAACCCCTATTGACATGTCTCATGACGCCTCCGTCTTAAAGATCCCTTCGTGGTTCCACTGCGAGGGGTACCGCTTCAACTATTTGTAGAAACCTTGGTTTATCTTTCTAGTGTTACGAGTCGTGTTCAAGTTTGTTGAAACAAAGATGAAGTTTTATTACGTTTTAGTCCTTAGATGTACCTAATACCGCCGTGACCGACTTAAGTACGACTGAAATCCTATTTGAAGGTGAAATCTATTTCCTTAAGATTCTTACACTATTTAAGTCGACGGTAATTTCACTAATATGCCTAAAAACAAAGTCTCCGCCAATCACCGCTTAAAACCAAAGTTGCCGACTTAATTAAATTACTGCTGAAAGAAAATTACGCCCAACTACTCCTTCAACTTCCCTTGTTTGCACTGCAGCCACTTACTCGAGTCGAGCATTTAATGGCCTCTTATATTGTAAGGGTTTTACCCATTAAAAGTCTGCCGAAACGAATGTTAGAGATCTCTCGCTTTAATTAAACAATCTTGGAGTGACAAATTTAACACTGACGCAATTAAGCGCGATCGCTAATTGAACCAGACAACACAGTTAGTAAGGTAACGTTCCGATTTCAACGGACCGCAAAACCTTATAGAATATCAATATGATACAATGATTGGAAAGCAGCTTATTGCAAAAGCCGCTCATATGACCGTTTCGCAATCACTTAAGGGTTTTTCTGCGACTTGCTCTATGAGTAGAGTTCCAAGTTACAAAGTTTCCGCCGCGCCCATTGGATTAAGTTTTGCAAACATAACATTACGTTCTCTTGCGTAATTGGACTAGTTAAAAGTTATCCAATGTATCAAAACATACTGTTTAACACGCATCTGGTGTCAAGCCTTAAAAATCTAGCCAATTAACTTCGCGAATCTATGAATCATTGTGTTTCTCACGGTGAGACGTAGACGATACCTAGTAATTGTGACTAATCATGTCTCGCTGGCGATGCACGTTCAGCTGATTGTGTTTATCAATATACATCCCGCAGTTATTTACTTTTCGTTCCGCGTTGTTCATTAAAGGCGAGTTCTGAACCCGACGTTCCATCGGTTGGACACGGAACGTAACTTTATTTTTAAACTTACCTTCGAGTGTTCACAAAGACTGCAAGACGCTCGCTTCGGAGAGAGCTAGCTAGTTTTTGCGTTTGTATACCGGTCGCTCGGACGGACAATAAAAAGCGGATTATCTCTGGTAACGCTTAAAATTGGAATGGCGGCGGATCTGAGAATCGTGTCTCGAGTGATGTCGATATAATAGATATGCACTAGACCGGAGACCGGCGGCGCACCGCGACAATACCGGGCGTATCGCTTACACGCAGACTTGAAACAAATACTCTCGGGCGACCGTTAATCGCGTCGGCGCCAGGGAAAGAGAAAATCGTCGAGTGAAAATCGACCCCCTATACAATGAATCCACCACGCCTACATTTAGACGTCATGTGAGCTATGTTTGACGACAGGCGCCGATACGTAGAACGAAATTAGATCGACGCCGTGCTACGATAAGCGGCCGCGAAACTATGCGGAAATCAAATAAAAATATTGCGTCGGTGTGTAAATTTATCGTCGCTCAAAGCGATTATGCGATACGATTTTTTTTCTGTGAAACGGCGTAGTTGCAGATTACTCGGTCGTCCCTGAATCGCACGGTTTCGCAATCGACCAGCTGCCCACGTAACTTGTTTCTATTTCCAGTGCCTAGGATGTAATCGGAAATTCTCGCCTCGACCAGTGGGTAAGTGTTCTAATGGCGCATGCGCTAAGGCGAGCCGGTCGCCTTTAATCACAATAAGCCGCTGACATAATTATTTGTTGGTGTAATCAGATAGTGCGGTCGCATGCGGTGATTTCCGCGAAACATGCGCCGCGGAATAAACGTGATACGGGCCAACGACTACTGCACATCCGTAAGACTCGATCGGGAACCCGACGCCCACTCGATACTCACCTCTCATTCATAGAAATACCACGTAGCTGTTACGCCGCCTTCGGAAATCTTTCCGCTAAATCGCAATCATTGCAAACTCGACCGGAATTTAGGCCGCGTTTCCGTTCGATTTGAATTACGTGAAAATGGTTTAGATCGAGATAACCTAGATGTCTAAGATAGTTTACCTGTAGGCATTTATTGTATTATGTTTTTGTTTATGTTATTTTATGTTATTGTATCCTGCTCATTTGGGAGCCCTGCGCCATGTGGCCTTGGTTCTAGAAAAAGCAGGTAGATTATAATAGAGAGACGCCCGTGTTGAGGCAGTCACGTTTGACGCCACCAACTCCGTACGTCTCTCACATTTTCGTTATAAAAAGTTTGAGAGCCCATCCGAATGTTTTTTTGGAGTCGATTTGTCTTTTTACATAGCCACAGTACACATAGTAACCAGTGAACCTTGGTGAATCTGGTTTCGTAGCAATGGTACCGGTCGGACGGGCCAGGTAGCGACGCTATTTTAAGTTTATTTTTACGTGAGTTAGCTGAGGAATGGTCGTGTCACAAGTAATTCAAGGTAAAACGAGTGCGTAGTGCATCGTTGTCGGAAAGCGTGTCCACCGGTTGATAACCCGGCATCCATTGAGTGCGGACGCTGCGGCAGAAGCCGCGCACGCGCTCTCGTTTTGGCGCGAATAGCCGTGACGTCAGGCGTCTGGATCGATGTCGACAGACGCTGCGGTAGTACGACGGGGTCGACGCCCTCCCCCCTCCGCGACCCACCCCCTCCCACCTGACTACTGCAGTCGCATCCCGGCTCAGCTACACCTAGTCCCGTACTTATACGTATGTACGATGCTATGACAATCGCCCGCCTTTTATGGTGATGCGAACGTAATGAACGCTCTATGAATGAAAGTATGCGAGGAATGAAACGGTAAATGCGGGCTTTATTTGCAAACTGATAAATTTACAGTAAAATTGTTCCATATTACTTAGTTATTTATATGTCATTTTGCATAAACATGCTTAACGAGAAACTTATTTATGGAGAATGGGAACTATTTAAAAATCTCATAGGTACTTATTTATTTAGGCTCCCTTCATTAGTCTAAATGTTTTCTCCGTTGTTACAGAGGAGGAAATCGACGTAGTATCCCTCGGCACAACGCAGCAACCGACGCTAGCTTCTACGTCACAAGTTCGTGTCGACTCCCTTCCGCCTTCAGTGCAGGAACGGCATCATATACAGCGTACTGTGGAATCAGCGATAACGCCTCGGCCGGCCGCCAGGAAGCGGCTCATACCACCATCGGGCATGTCGTCAGCCTCCGTCCCCCGTCGGCGGACACGGGGTCCGGGGCGGCGAGGTCGCTCCAACACCGACACTGACTCCGAAGCCGAATCCCCAGAAATCGAGCGACGCTCAATACACAACGACATGGAACGCTTACGGCGGATCGGCCTCAAAAACCTTTTCGATGAACTCAAAAAGCAAATACCGGCGACAAAAGACAAGGAGCGCGCGCCGAAAGTAGTCATACTCCGCGAGGCTGCCGCTCTATGCCGGAAGCTTAGAGAGGAGGAGATCGAGAGAGAATACCTGAAGAAACAACAGAACAAACTTGTGACCAAGTTGAAAAAGCTTCGCACTCTGCTCTCCGCACGCTATCGACCGTATTGAGCTCTCCAGTCGCTCGTCTGGTAGTCGTTTTGTTCCATGAGAACCAGTCCTCTTGTGACACTTATGGACTGGTAACCTGAATGTAAGTTCCGGACGTGATGACGCGTTCGACTTGTCTTCTGTTACGAATACAACATGGGGACCGAAGTCACCGTTTCTATCATTGCATCCTATGCTTTCGAGGAAGTCCTAAAATTGTGGAGAGATAAATCGAATTAAATGACAGCTTTTACGGCTTACTCTGCTTCTGTTAGAACGTAGTAACCGTTATGAAGCAACTGCGGGTATGTTTTGCTCAAACGATTTTGCCAGTGCCAAAGTGAGCCATAAAACTGTTGATAATTCTTGGTCTTCAGTAAATACGTTTATAGTTACAGACTGCTTCGTAAACTTGTAGACTGGTTTTACCTCTAAATTTTTTTTATTATTGAAACTAATACAGTTGACATATTGCATACAAACTTACCTACTCCGTGATCGATAAATCGAAAGATATGTAACGTTTTGGTATTGTTTCGAAACGGTGATGATGAGGATTTTTACTGGACACTTTTGTAATAAACTGTGGATTGTTGGTACGACTCGCATGGG
>DWPG01000091.1:0-11996 GCA_018251495.1 Autochton cellus | reverse complement strand
GTAAAAATCCCACATAACCCGGCGTCGCTCCCACGGCGTCGGGTACCTTTTGAAGGTTTCCCCCTCGTCACAAAAAGAAAAAAAAGCAGTGACCCTTATCACCAGGTGGAATGCATTCTCGTTTGCTACTTCAATCTTTTAAAAAAAGAATCACGAGACGATCCAAACGTCTTCAGGGTTAGTAAAGCATCTGTTGCCTGCGTCTGGTAGAATTTTAGTCCTATTTGAGGTTTATAACCATTTTCAGTCCACGGGTATTATATTGGGCAATAGGCTTCAGTAAAACACATTTATCTACGTAAGTAATATCAAGGTAGCTTCGATTTACGAATGTAATAAGTTAAATGAGAAAAGTTGTATGAAAATTATCCTCGTTGTTGCTGATGTATCTTGTTTACTTGATAATATCTGTCCTATCTCTATCATAGACATATATCATAAATATGTTAAAGTCAGTCTTTTAGCTTATCTTGATAATAACAATATTGTCAATTCGAGTTTACTATCCCATAGATTTTAAACAAGGATACTGCAGCTATATTTTGCTCGTTAATTTTACTATTCAACGCAACGATACCGAAAATTGAAGCAGAATTTCAGCGCATACCCCATTGTCAGAATTACCTTGCTAAGCACTCTTTAGGGATAGCTGATACAATGTGTTTCCAGTTTATTCTGGATAAAACCGATCCAGCTGGTCATTACCGTTAGCTGGGCGATTAGGCTTTGGAGAATAGTAGGTATTCGCACAAAATTGGAGCTTGTTTTCAGCAAAATTAGGTGTTTTGTTTTGTATCGGTTAATGGTTAACGTAAAAGTTAATTTAAAATTATACATTTGTTTAATATTACCTATAATTACGTTAAGTAAAATGTTAACATTTATTTTTATACCCGCTTGTCCTAAATAGAAACGGTCACGGCAAACAATAAAAATAATATCTTTTTAACAGCTTTTATTTTCTGTTAATTTTTCAAGTCCCGGATCAGATTAGAATACTATTATATTTGGTAAGTTAATTGTAGAAAATTAGCATGAAATTTAAATATAAAAGATGGTACATAAATATTCACTTTAACCATGACACTTCTTATAAGCGCATCTACCACCTTTCACCAGAACACAATAGCTTTTAATCTTGTAGTCCCAAAGCAGAAATGTAAGTGTTTCTGTACAAAAACCTATTTACTTCTGGTCCATTCAGACATAATTTCTCGTTTCACCCGGCGTTGATTAGTTAGGTAACAAGAATTTCATTAAGTATTTAGGCATTAAGTTCATTTGTTCAGACCCGCTTTGTTAATTTTCTTTGTAATCTGTTAATCCTATATTTTTCAGAAAGGTTGGCTCCAAGGGCAGATGGTTCACTGTTTGCTACAAAGGTTGCTTACACAACCTAATGAAGTATGAAATATTAACAAACTGGATGTAATCCAACTTGGGAATTGCCTTCCGGCTGTGTCTTTGAATGAACTTGGAACGTTTCACGATTAAACATCGTATATTTTTACATATTATATTATCTGCTTTCATCTTATTCGAAAATATGTCAGTATCAGAAGCGTACAGAGGTTTCCCTCGTAGCTGATGTACAAAGTCAAGCAAGTGTGGTCAGAAGTTCGATGAGTGACCGCTTGTGGAAAATTTATGCACGTTTCCTTGTTTAATATACCACATTAAGTCGTCGAACGTCGAACCATCGACCTTGCTTATATCATTTGGATAGTCTATTTCTAAAAAAATGAAATACCAAACGATGTGGCCTACATCCCTCTCACTCTGAGAGGAGACCCGTGCCCAGCAGTGAGACATTAAGGGGTTGACGATAAACGAGCATGCAGTCCATCGGATAGTAATTGACCAGTGCCGCCCATGGACATCTGTGATCAACTCCAGATAAGATCAGAGTCCTACCTGAGGTCGGCCACAGATGCGTTGCTACCCCGAAGGACTAAGTTGAAACGCATCGGATAAGTACGTCTCCCTTCAGACCTTCTGGTCTGGGTCTACACAGCAACGCTAAACACTACTGCGGTGGTGGTATAATTGAGGTCAACGGGTTTACAAGAGCTGGACGACGGGTGGACAACATCGAGTTTAGTTTCAAAAAAGGTTTTATTTTAAGTACTAGAGCCAAATACCATACTTTATCTCCAATCATTCAATTTAAATCAACTAACATAGGTATTTCTTGAAGCGCGCATAGACCCGCGGCTTGCGTAGATCTTAGCAGTATTTACAAAGTTAAGCAATGTCGTGCGCGGTTGGTAGATGGCTGGGTGACCGTTAGTGGCAAAATTTCAAGCACAATTCCGTGCTTTGGAGGGTGTGTTAAGCCGTCGATCCCGGTTATTATATTGGGTAGCGAGGCCTTATGTGCGGTACGATAACATCCGACACAAGTTAGCCGGTAACAGTCCTTCATAAAATGTGATCAGAGCAACATGTTCGAATATGGTCCAAACGTTCCAAATTGTGGCGAGAGAACCATACTCAGCAGTGATACATACAGATACAAGTGTTCAGCCAAACGCCGTAGTAAACAGCAATTTTACAGTAGCAAAGTACTTCATTCAGGGCAGCAGGCAGTGGGCATAACCGCAGTAATTTCACACTGCTCGCCGTCCCCGGACACATCGACCCGCATCAATCGGGCGGACGCGGATGGGGTATGTGCACAGTGTTAGCGGAGACTCGCTTGTTTATTTTCTTATTTTCTTTAAAATGTTTATCTTAATGTTTTTTTTTTACCTACGACTTAAAAGATTGGATTAATAGCGTTGATTTGCCAGACAATGAATATAGAATCTATATTAATTCACACATCACATCACACCAGACCAAAAACGTGCAATCAGTTCATTATGAACTTCTAAAGTAAAAAATAAAATATTACGATCATTGAATGAATCTAGTGGGCTAAGAGTTGAAATATTACAGACTATACAGAGGAATTAATAACGGCTGAACTTAATAGCTTAAAATGCATTTAGATATTATAAGAAAAGTATGTTTCCAAACTTCCATTAACTACATTAAATAATATTTAAGAAACAATTATATAAATTCAAATAATATATTTTTATATGTATTTCGCGGTGGGTACGAGACGAAAACTAACTTCAAAAAATATTGTTTACTATTAAATTTCGACCCTAAACAAGTTAATTATACCACATACTACTTTACAGTTTACAAAGTAATAATATAAACTTAAGTCGAAGTATTCTTCACAAAAATAACGATTAGTACTAGACAATATCGCTGTCGTATCCCCGTTGCAAGTTAAAGCCACGTGTCTCGTATTTTTTTGCGGAACGAACACAAATAACTTATTTTATGGTTTTATTTGTGTTACTAGCTGACCCGGCAAACATTGTTCTGTCATTTTTTTCGTGAATTCACGAGGCAAACTACTAAAACCAAATGACAAAACGACGCTACTAGATGGTACACACATCCAGTTGTACGCCAACTCCAGCTAGTAAGTACCACAAAACACGTACGTAGGTAATACGACTCAAGAAAAATTACTTATGATTTCAAATTGTAATAACTTTTGATAGGTCGGATCGATTTTAGTAAGATAAAGCCTAAATGTTAAGTTTAAATTTTAAATTCAGTAATTTTGGTGCTAACTGTGTTCAAACACAAAGACAGTGAACGCGAGTTAAATATTATATAAATACAGAAGATTTACCGAGCAGCGATAGCACGCCGCACGACATCCATATGATGAAGCTGATGCCCACTGAGCCCGTGCGCTCCAAAAGCCCAGAGGGCGAGACGAATATTCCAGAACCTATGGAAAAAACAAACCCTTTCTACAATCCACGTTCATAGACTAGATTCCTAGAGTTTCCTAGAGTACAGCATACACAGAAAAACATGCAAATAAATATCGGAAAAAATATCTTCATTCGTGTTGTTGCTCTGAACAATTTTTGTTTGAACAGGGAAGGAAGATTTGTGGCTGGGTACATTCAAATATAATTGCAGTATTCGATCAGAAAAACTGATGAGTTCGCAAGAAATGAACAATAAGAGAACCAATTGGCGGTGGTTACCCGCTCACTTACATTGAGGCGCCATCGTAGTCCTTATCCAACCTAGTCCTCAGGAGCGGCAACGCATCTGTGTTTAATTTGGCGGCAGTGACCACTTACCATCAGACTGGGCTTGATGCTCGTTTGCTGCTTTACTGTTATAAAAAAATTGTAGTACTTCATACTACAGCTTTTACTTTACTATTACTTATTAGTTATTAGTTATTAGTTATTACATACATTAAGATTAACGATGCATTGACAACTGCTCAATCATCACCAATCCGTAAAATATTTTTGTGTTAGGTAATATTGACGCTCGCCAAAAAATATGTATGTAACTATGTATAATTATACAAAAAACTTTTTAGCGTAATTACGCTGAGGACTAGAGTATATTATTATACGTTATTATCATTTGCTTTCACTTTATTTACCTAAGTCTTTTTAGAACTAGAGGCTAAGTTAAGTATACTCACGTGTCAATATTTACTTACTAAGTTATAAGTAATACGTAGGGACATAATATTTACTGTAGAATCTTTATTTAAGGTCACATGTAAAGTATCCGTTCCATTGCTGTTTGTGTACCGCTAATACATACTCGTTATTTACAGAAGACCATTCCTGTTTAATTATATTATCAAACACATGCATACGTATTTCTAAGCATGACTTAATTATATTAAGTTTGATATTAAACATGACGTATGCTAGCATCTGTAACAACTATCATGTGATTTAAGGTAAACAATGTCCGATGAGATACAGATTTTTAGTCATTTTTTGTAATCACGTGTTGTATGGCTCACAAGCTTAATCAATATTAGCCCAAGAATTAAAAGATCTTTTGTTGACTACAATAAATATTGTTCAGATAAATATTTGCAACGCTTACTCAACGAAGGTGTCGGCATGACCCACGAGACTTTACATTGGGTACGTCGTGCGTCTTTTATCGGTTAGATTTAAATAGTAATAACAAAAGATTTCAATTAAAAACACAATGTTGTCTAACCTACTCAAATTAGAATTCTACACGATGAATTGGCATATCTACCCCTGACCATTTTGCGTAGTGAAACCTAACTTAGGCCTTTTATTTATGTTAGTGATTTTATATGGGTAAATCACCTTCGCGTTTCACAGCACTTATCTCGATTAAACATACTTTCGACAAATCTGCATTGAAATATGAAAACAACAATATGAGTACTCATATGTATGATCGTGACTCTTGGAGGGAATACTTTGAAAACGTACAACACGGTGACCCAGTGCGTATGTAAACAATAAATAAAATACATAGGTACTTAAAATATCAAAAACGTTAAATGTAATCTCTTTCACGCATTGGTTACGAAGTACGAAAAATAAAACGTTAAAGACATTTCATAATATCATAAGTAAAGCATTACGAGAAGCATTAAAGTGAAGTACATACCAATCATAGTGCCGACGATTAGAGCCACCCCACTGAAGAGTCCCACCCGTCTCTTGAGGTGAACAGGGTCGTCCGGAGCTGCGTCCGACCCCTCCAACTGCGCAAATATAAAATCAGTTTTTGAACGTATTTTCAGACGTAATGTTAATAACCTGAGACAATTTTATAACCTACCTTAAATGAAAGTGACATTCATTATATAAAAAACGCATCGTATTCAGACAAAACATATACAGTGTCTTAAGCTTAAATTAAATGTCTCTACTTTATAAAGCCTACCAGGGCACTTTATAAGTGTCAATTTCAAGTTTTTAATACCACGATCACAAGTGAATATATCCGGAAAAATTGTATTTAATTTTGTTACTCTATAATTTTTGTCGGTGACAGGAAGTGACAATCGCTTGAATTGTAGTGTTGTGATGGTTGTTTACTATTCCACCAGCCTGGCTTCGTGCGCGGCTATCATTACAGATAATAAGCCAGATATTACAAGCGTATGTTTTAACTCGTCATAGTTTTATTGACTCTGAACTGAAAAAATGGTTTGCAAGCTTTAAAAATAATGATACATGCGAACATGTCAAATAAAATAACAGCTCTTATTAGTATGTAATCATATCAAAGTTTGTCATTCAGGTATAGTTTGTCATTTAGTTATACAATTAAAAAAAAATACACGACGAATAGATAACCTCTCTCCTTTGGGAAGTCGGTTAATAAATAGTAAAATTTTAATCGATAAAATTTACGAAATACCTACCAATCGATTACTATGTAAAGTAATTTTCTAATTAAATTAATGTACTTTTGAACATCAATAAAATATTTTTAAATTTTATAATGATTTTTGAACATTACGCATTAAATGAATGAAAAGTATTATGTTTACATAGCGCAATGTGTAGGAATAACATTAATACAGAGATGATCATGATTATTCAACACACATATTCGTGATACTCCTCCGGTAAATCCATCACCTATGTTACGTATCTTTAATGAATAGGATATGGTAAATACAATATCACAATCGTGAGATAAACAGTCGTGAATATCATGGTTACACGATTTAATAAAAAAATAACATACAAAATGAAGTAACTTAGTCGTTTAAAATTCGACCACTCGATCCGGGATTAGAGGATCCGAGATTTGAATCCCAGGAACCTTAGATTTCTTAAAAAAAAACATTCATAAAGACGTTTGAAGTTGGCCATCGTGGTGGAATATAACTTAACCTTGCCACTCTGAGGTAACCCGTGACTAGCTGTCAGACAGTAATGGGCTGACGTAATACCCAGAAAGCTTCTATACTTCAGAAAGAGGAAACTCAATAATTTTCAAAGCAAATTCTGCAAACTTCAAAAATATAAGTCACAAGAGGCCATGACTCAGCTCAATGTAACCGCTTTATTGTTTAAAGACAATCGCTGCGGTCCTTTTGTGCTGGACGTGCAGTCCACTAGTGACACATGCGGTTACGAATGGTGTTTACAATTGTTTCAGCGAATCGCAGTTTTCCGTAAACATACGCATCGTGTCCAGCTATTTCTATGGTAACAGTTTCCTTTACAAAGGTACGAAGCTCGCCACCCGGAAGGCAATAAAGAGAGATTAGCAAAACATCTTTTCCAATTAACTCCGTCACGCCTCACTAGATTAGTCACAAAAAGCATAATAATGATATCAGTTTCACTAAACACGTTGGCAGTTATATCTCCCATCAATAATATTCAATAGTGTAATCGGTTCGACCACGCATGGAAATTTAATTACAAATGGATAAAGTATTTGTCACAATAAAATCAATCACTTATTTAATTACATCCTACCGTTGTCATGATAAAGCATTCCATGAAGGTGATATAATTAATTAATTATTAATTATATCACTTTCATGGAATGTCATCGTTATTTGCTGAAAGTGTTTTCTTAGACAAAAAGTCTTTTTATGTAGGTAAATTTTTTATGTCAGTAGAAACTGTATTTGAAAATGGTTGGTTACTGATATCCGTTAGTAATAATGATCCGTTAAACTTAATCGGACTGCTGTTAGCTATATGATGTTGCTATTAATATAGCATTAATGAGATTAATATGACCAGCGAATAGCCTGCAGCCTATTTAGATCTTAACCGATTTACAAAAATAAGCAACGTCGGGCTCGGTCAAAGGTTGGATGGGTAACTTCTAGCAGCAAATTTCATACGCGCTTCCGTGATTAGGATGGTAATGCTAGCTTAACGGTTTGAAAATATCTAACAGGGGTTGGTCACTAACCCATACCTCCTTACCTATACGTATTCAAGCAGCGTGGATGAGTCGCTCCAATCCTTTTCTAGTTGTGGGCACGAGGTCCAGCAGAGGGATATAAAAAGGATTGCAATGATAAAATAAACAGTACATACTTACGTGGCACGTAAACACATGTCAGGGGAATAATAGTGCGATGGGCCTTTAAAATGATGATCATTAATTTCGTGTAAATTTGGTCATCATTTGCATGCTTCGGAAGGCACGTTAAGTAGCCGATTGTGCCATTAGGGAATGATTGTTAAACTTTTCGGTTGCCTTTAGGTAGTCTAATAAAGGATTTAAAGCCTTTTTTTAAATTATTGCTTTAATCTATGGTGCGTCACTGATTAAAATAAACACAGCCCTGCTGCGCTGTTGTTGTAAGTTCCTACTACTGTAAAATATATATTAGAGACGTTTTAGCTATAATAATTTGCATTAAGCATTTAATGTAGAAGTATTTTTTTATATTTCCAGTTCGACTTAGGCTGTGAGCCATGGAAAAGGACTCTTATCGGCACTGTTCATAACCTCGGACTAGTGGTCTCCTTCATACTCTCGGGATTTATCTCAGACAGGTAATATAGTCTCTTAGTGAGTATACGTACATGGAACATGTTTATGCGCTTAGTACATAGGTATAAACGAAGCGCATAAAATTCATTATTTTAAGAAATTTAAGTTTTTTTAGAGATTGAAGTAACAACAAGCATGTAAGATATACCTGATTAACCTGCAACTATCTCCAAATCTCAGAGTGGGTATACTTGAAGCTGATCGCAGATACGTGGCCACTCGTGAGGACTAAGATGGTCGCCGCAAATATAGGTCTTCCGGCATCCACACCCTTCCACCAAAATGTAAGAACTATTTCTTACAATAAGGCGACCGTCTTAGTCATCCGAAGTAGCAAGCTACTTCAGATAAAACCCTTGTTTTATATGAAGTTGGTTGCAGATGTGCGTCAGCCATGGCGGCAGTGACCACCATCATGTGGATTGCATGCTCGTTTGCTTCTGTTAATATAAAACACCTCATGTAAGTGTATTTTATAATTGCCTAACCAACTGTCAAGTTGGTAAATTAGCAGACGTGTAACTAGTTGCCCTGTAATCAAGATTAGTAAATTGGTGTAAAACGCGTAAAAGATGTGCAAATTACGTAAAGAATTGTCTAACATTCAAAATGGGACAAGGTATAGTATTCTTATACGCTTCGTAATACGTTAAATTTATATTTTACATTGAATTAGATAAACCGGTTACATAGTTTTTGTGGTATTTTTTATATTAATCGTAAAGGCTTTTCCACCCATTTAATTTTTTGTTAGCTCAGCTGTTTCATTCAAAGTAGATTAGTCATTATGTTTGTCTAGCTTTTTTACTATATCCTTTTTTGTTCAGTCTCTCGTAGCAGTTCATTGTACTAGAGATTTCGTTCAGTTAATTCATAATGCTTCAAATTTACTATAAGCAATGTTTGTTTTCAATTGAAACATTATTTAAATTCGCTTTAAGTATATTATTTATTTACTAGCTGTTGGAAGTAGGTCGAAGTGGAAGTTGTTCCAAACTGGGTGACGCTGTAGCGTGTGTTTAAACTTAATGTACCTACTAAACATAACGTTACCGTGTCTCTACAGATATAAGATATAACTAACTGATATAGCATTAGCGGTGCTTCAAAATGGCAAAACTGATTTAAGAGGGAAGTTCACGAAAAGATGTCTTTGTAAAAATAAAACAGAGATGAAGTTGCAAGAAAATACAAGTTGTTTATAGATTATTTATAAGTAGGTATATGTGAAAAACATATCATTCATAAATCCAACCTAGTTAAAGAGATAGCGTGCAACCTCTTTGTTCATTTGTAACTGGAACAAATATTCCATACTGTTGACAGATACGGAAGGAAGGTGATCATAGTGGGTACACCGCTGATGGTGGGGATGGCGGGGCTGCTGAAGTCATTCGCGACGGACTACTGGACCCTACTCGTGCTGGAGTTCTTAGAAACTGCGCTGGGATATGGAAATGCATCTATGGTTTTATGTAAGACAATTCTTATTTTTAAATTGAGAAAAGTTGAAGTAGAATCCATTGATTTTAACAGTAAAAAAGTTTACATTAATTTACTCGTTGTGACACCATCATGGTGATTGAGGTTTAAACTTCTTTCTTTTTATTTAGGAGGTTTGTTTTCTTTAACAGCTCTAATGCAATCCATATAAAAACCTTATACTTAAACTGTAAGTTTCATTTGGAGAAGTTTATTACGACCACCATGTTTTGTTGTACTTACTCTTTGCAATCAGTTCTGCTGTGAAAATTCAGCAAATGATACGAGAATAATATGAAATCATCATCTTTTGAATAATGAAGAACTACAACTAGAAACTTCTTGGGAAATAGTAACAATTAATGGTAGATGATACAATTTTCAGCATTAGAAACAGTGAGCCAGAGCAGCCGGGTAGTGTACTCGTGCATTCTGGACTTCCTGTCCACTTTTGGAGGGGCATTCTTCGGCCTTATCGCCTGGAAGATCCCCTACTGGAGGTACATGATGCGCGCTATATACGCACCGCTTTTAGTTGTGGTAAGTAGAAGCATATTCTTAAACAATTGTTAATTAAGAGCTACCCTTTTTCGTGAAACAGGTGTTTTAAACGATACCGAATTCTGTTACGAAGGATCTGATGCAACGAAACTATTTACAAAACGCGTTCCAACATAACATATCAGGTCAAGCAACGCTTCTGTGACTGATGTCAGGTAAAATTCCAATACTACTTGGAGGTAATTATAGATGTTCATGATCAGCAGTGACCATTTTTCATCAAGTTGAGTACTTGCTACCGTCGCATAAAGCGATAAAATATATGTTGAAGATGATAAAGGTAGTCTACTGTTTTATATCGCTTGTGAATTTCTTGTATAGTTTTCAACCAACTTCGATAAAAGAGAAGGTTCAGTTAAACGTATTGTTTCTATTTATACAATAATGACTTAATTACATCATTGTCTGATTGTTTTCTTTTAGGTGTTCTACATATTTCTAGTAGATGAAGGAGTGCGATGGCTACTGGCGCACAACAGACGGGACGAGGCAGTGCGGGTGCTGAACAAAGTGGCCAAGATCAACAAAATTACGTTGTCCAACAAGGCCAAGGCCATGCTGGAGAAGATCACAGACGATAGGAGTAAAGCAGAAGGGGTAAATTCTAATTCGAAATCACATTTGTCCAAAATTGTTTCCTCTAGAAATCTTTCTGAACATTAACTACTTACATTTGGAAATTATTCGGTATGGAGCAGGAAATAAGTAAAAAAAAAAAAAAAAATTACAATTTTTTTTTTAATTATTTCACTGCTTGATATAATATTTTCTTGAGCAATGTCACTGAAAGTGATTAACGCAACTTCATTTGCGACAAAAAACATAAAAACAATTTAAATAATAACATTCAATGGAAATAAAAAATAAAACGTGTTAATTTATGCATACGATGGTGCTAATTCAGATGACAATGACTTGTTATAGCATCTTGAATACCTTTTAGTACAAATTTTGCCATATAATTAAACTTTTAGTACTGTACTGTATGATAACATTATACTTTACATCACATAGTGCTAAATACATATTGTATTTGATGAGCCTAGTAACATAAGAAACTATAAGTCTTTAAGAAAGTTCTAGAAATTTAGTTATGTTGTTCCTTTGTGGCGTTCTAAAGGCCAAGCGGAAGTCGATTTTGATGATTTTTACGTCAATCAATTTGTTTTAATTTTGTAACTGTCGCTAAAAACTGGAGGTCAAACAAAAATCTTGATCAATTATTTCTCAATATATCTACTTATATACCACTTTAATACTGACTGTATTAGCAAAAAACATAACTCGAAATTCGGTTTCCAGGCGGGTCAACCAGTCCCTTGCGAAACTCCTCAAATCCTTTCCGTGATGCGATCAAAGAAGATCGGGATGCGCATGGCCCATATCGCGGCCTGTTTCTTCTGCTGCATGTTCGTTTACAACGGTGCCATCATCAACTCGGCGAGTATCTCCGGCAACAAGTACCTGAACTTCTCCGCTATGATGCTGGTGTCGGTTCCCACAAGGATGGTCACGGCATCAACGCCACACCAATTTCATCACACATCTGTGGCCAACCTCAGGTGGGACTCCGATAACATCTGATTTCA
>DWPG01000090.1:0-12002 GCA_018251495.1 Autochton cellus | reverse complement strand
AGATAGACTTATCTATGTCTAACCAAAATATTTGGGTTGAAGCTAAATATAAAAAATATGCTATTTAAATTAAAGCTATTCTGGTTAGCACTATAAATTGTACCATTGTACCATGACTATTTTACAAAAAAAAACTTTAAATAAATGTAATTGCATGTAGCTTATTTTGCACTTATTAATAGTAATCGATAAATGCTAAATAGTAATAGTAACTGTGATTAATTTAAAGCAAATTTTGTAGTGAGAGCAAGTGCAGAAATAGGAACTGCGTCTAAGTAAACGGCACACTTAAATTGGATTTTTGTACTTCTCATAGATAATGTTACATTATGTAGAACACAATATTTCAATTGTACTTTTGTGCTTTAGATGTGTATGTACATTTGTATTCACATTTTGTCTTTGTATTAACACTAATAACACGAGTAAAATAAATTTTGAATTCCACTCCTTCTTACACTTCATTGTTCCTTGGGCAGATGTTTCATGATTATTTTGTTTTGTATTTTTTTTCTTATTGTTTTTGTTTATTTACTGCTTAAATAAATAACTTCGTGATCCAATTTGTTCTTATTTTTATAATTTATTTTGATTTTTGACTTAGTTTTCCCCCGCATGACTTATCAATATTGTCTTCTAACAAAATGTGTATTACAGTAATGTCACTATGTGCATAATTTATTAATAGTAACTAAATAAAAATATTCACTCATAATAGTTTAACAATATACCAACAAACATATTCATAGAATATAACTAAATTTTACAATATGTTAAAATTGCAATACAATTTTTTTCCATTTTAATTTTGTATGGCTTCAATTGAATATCAGGAGAGGGGAAAGGAATTTTTGGGTATTGAGTAACAAAACAATTATTTATTTATTGCATCAAACCAGTTTCAAGCCCTTATTCATTAACAATTCAATAGCAGTGTCTGTTGTTCGATTTGTTTAATGTCCAATCCTTTTCATCTGAATATCTGAAAAATTTTGAGAAGAAATAAGACAACATACATACAAAAGTATACATTGAATTGAAATGAAGTATACTTTAAATTAGGTGTAAAGAAGACAGGTTGTTTTATTGTTTGATAAAAAAAAATTTGTTAAAATTTTTAGTTTTTTTTTAAATTATATTGATTTATTTTTATGGACTTTAACTTTTTACAAAAAAGGAATAGGTGGATTTAAATATTTTTTGGAAGTAGGTATTATTTATTTGAATTATAATTATCGAGAATATCTGTTTTATGGGAACATATATTTTCCAGGTTTCATATTATGTTATATTAAATGCAAATTTTATTTGTATAATTTATTGTTGAATTGATGTTTGGATATATTGAAAATTGCTATAGCATTTTTTCTACCGTTTTTCCTGTACATTTTATGAGATGCATAAAGAATAAATAAATCAAACAGCTCCCAAACCTCATCTTGATCCCACACATTTACACAGTTATTCCACATTACATATATCTATATTATATATTATTATGTTATAAATATTAATCATATAATTATTTGATCTTATGAATGTTTTATTGTTGATCCAGGTGGCAGCAGTTGAGAATGGGGGAGCAGGAAACGGTTCGCCATTAGTTTCCCGGCGCACTGGGGCGTGGGCGTCGGGGGCGTGGCACGGGGCGTCGGGGTCCCCGTGCCACCCCCCGGCGACCTGCTCGCCACGATCTCCATGTTCGAACAACAAATCAAAGCCGAACCTATGAGGTGAGTTGTGGTCGAACAACTTAACTGAGGTTTTTTTTAAGAATCATTTGGATAGCAAAAAAATTCTTATCTGGTTCTTGCCACTAAATAAGTTTAGCAAAATTGTGTATGTAAAGTGTTAATTTCAGTTATTTGTTTTATGTTGTTTCACTGGGAATATTTGGCGAATATGCCTAAACTTGATGGCTTCGTTTAAAATAGAAAAAGTAATAAAATTTGGCCATAATATTAACATGGTGCTACGATTACATGGGGAGGATAGGACTATAAAATCCGTGAAACGGCGATAGACATTTCCAAGGCCATTATTAATAAGATCTTTTTTTTATAAAAAAGGTAATTGTACTAGTCATTACGTTATTAATGAATTGAATATAAATCATGAGTTGTTTCTCTTACAGTTTCTACACGTCTCATCCACATGTACACCCTGGCGCCCCAACAATCGTCCGACCCGACTCGAACCATTCTATCATAAATATGAACCAACATCATCACATCCAAGAAGATTCTAAAGATAGTCTTATAATACAACAACAAGTACAACATCAAGAGCTGCTAGATCAGCATCAACAAGAAATGCAACAAGATGATGAAGTGGATAATGTAAGTGTCCCCATTTTTTATATATCATTTTAGGGTATAAGGTAATGTGTCGTAAGGCATTGTACAAATTTTATACCTGGTCGGCTTTTACCTTGTTTTGTTGGCTGCAGTAACAAAAATGTTTAACTGCTTACAACAAGCTTATCTACCATGCAAAAATTCAAACTCATCCTTTAGAGCAGCCACTTTGACGCGAAGTATACAAAGTTTTATGAATGTTCTATAAAAAGAATTTATCTCTATGAAGTGGTAATCTAATGAAGTATTTTAAACAATATTTCAAATTACAGCTTAGCTTCAAAGGAATGGATGATGAAGGAGTTGACATGGACATGGATGGCCGACAGTGTTCGCAGGTACAATTCGTACTTTATTTTTTTCTAACATTTATTTCTGTAGGTAAAAATGTATAAAACCAGTTTAAAATAAATTATATATTTTATAGAGCATGGGTGTCGATATGGGATCAGTTCAAACTAAAATGGAAATTTCAAACGGAGGGCAATCAGTTCCGCGATCGAAACCGCAGGCCTGCAAGGTATTTTGATTTAATATTTTAAATAGAAATGTAAATATGTTGTACTTAGTATCTCATATAACTATATTACTTTTTCTAACTTTTCTTTTAACATTATTTCAGGTTTGTGGTAAAGTCTTATCATCAGCTTCTTCATATTACGTCCATATGAAGCTCCATTCAGGAAATAAACCCTTTCAATGCACGGTACGTTTCATCCATTTTAATTGGGAATAATTAATACCATAAAATCGCTGACAGTGATTTTAACTAATGATTACATAATCAAATAAAATATAAGGTAAGCTTGTTTTTCGGAATAAACTCATGTTAAAGCACCTATACAAAATGTCTTTAGACTTCATGATAGCTTAATACTCATGGACCTAAAATGAAGCCTTGTGAAACTCCATTTTATTATTAAGTTGCAAACTAATTCACTTTATTTTTGAGACAATAGTACACACAATATTAATACATATTAAATCTTTATATATAAAATTTTAAAGCAATATAAAAATTACAATCATATTCTTATGAACTATTAACAAGATAACACTATCAAAGGCTTAAGTGTGTTCGGAAAAAAATGTGATTTATATTATTCGGATTTTTTTAAACTTTATATTTTTAAAAAGTTTTTTTTAATTAACATAATTTTAAAGCAAAGCATTTCACTGCTAGGTTTGCGATGCAGCTTTTTGCCGCAAGCCATACCTCGAGGTACATATGCGCACTCATACAGGCGAGAGGCCCTTCCAATGCGACCTATGCCTCAAAAGATTCACACAAAAGTCCAGTCTCAACACGCACAAACGCGTCCACACCGGTGAGTACTTCGTCCTAGTTTCAGGAGGTTTTGTGGTCACTATCGACTCGAAAGCCTCATAAGCTATTACGGCATTCTCAGAGTAGAAAATGAGTAACAGTAAATTTATTTTCATTGAAAATTATCCTGAATGAAGTTTTGACACCAATTCTATTCTTTGAATGCCATGAAAATAATTATTCTGATGAAGTGTTGTTAATCGTTTTATAAAGTTTTGTTTCTGTTCTGTAAAGTACAGGAGTCTATATAGGATATTCAAAATTATTACTTGTAAACGGAATTTATCAGCGGTATTATTTTCGAAATAATATAGCAGGGACACATATCGACATTCGTAATTCGGCCAATTTTATGGACTTCACTACTTTATGGTAAAAACTGGCATTATCTGAGTAATAAAACCACCTATAATTGTCTTCTACTAGATTGTACTTTTAATGTAATTTCCATATTGTTATTTGATTTATCTCATAACTATGTCTATAACTTGGAGGAACTTATCAACTTTTTTTTTATATTGTAAGTTGTTTCTCTCTTAAGTTAATTTGAAAGTAACTAATAGAACTGCACCAAAGGGCACAAAGTGAAAATTAAGGAAGATTTGCGTTACAACGTGTTATTATTAGGAAAAAGTGTGTGTACAAGTACCTTTGTTATGGAAGTTACATTACAAGTTTAAAAATAAAAACTCCATAAAAGTAGGGTTCGTTCTTTGTACCATGAGGGGATTGTTAAGTGTTATTGTGAAGGCTTTAGATTTTTTATATTTTTCGATCAAGTCAACCTCCTCCTGTTTTCGCGGTACCAAAATGTGTAAAAATGTTTATGGTATCATTTATGTTTTTTTTTGCATTCCAAAGTTTTTATTATACCTTTTTTTAACGCCCTGATATTTTAACATTATTTTTGTATGTGATACAATCGTAGCTCATTATTTTTTGCAATAATTAATTTATGGCCAAAGAATTATATAGTGTAGAACTTATATCAAAAATAAATATTTATTCTAAAGATTTAAAATATATGTCATACCCGAGGAAGCAAACGATCAAAAATATTATACGTATTGTAAAATTGCGCATGCACACACACGCAAATAAATTATAACATTAGTGAGTATTTTATTGAATGTACCCTCTGGTTATGTATTATATTTATGTAAATTATATTTTACCTATTTTTTTATTAGGACTTTAGGCTTATAATGTGTATAATACCCGGCCTCGGTTTGGAGCTTTCAAGCATATATTATGTACTATTTCTTGTATCTCTCAGTAGACATTAGATTTTTACAGTACTTTCCTATTATAATGTAAACACGACACTGGTGCGACACACATAGTTCGTTCGTCGATTGCTTACAACACATATGCTTAACATAAAGATGTGAATAGTTTTTGAGTTGTGTCACGTAATTAAAATGATTGAATTAAGATCAGGGCGTGCGGAAGACAATCTGATGTGAGGTAAACAGGGGGAGGTACGGAACGTACAGTGGACTGAATAGTGGACGAAACCACGCGTCCATTGTGTGTTCCCGTCGTGGCTTGGATCAATTGCGTGCATAGTGTGAGTTGGAATGTGGCCTGGCTTCTAGATGAGCACATGCGCGCGTTGATGGCGAAGGAGCGGCCCTACAAGTGTGAGCTCTGTCAGATGCGGTTCACGCAGAGCTCCAGCCTCAACCGACACAAGAAAATACACACGGGTGGGTTCGCTTTTCTCCCCGCCGACCGCCCGCCGCCCATCGGCCTCTATAATAAACATACTATATACAATATTTAATGGGCTCCCCGTTCACCGTATAAAAGTACAATTTAAGCTATTTTCTTGACTTGTCCGATGATTTCGTTCAGAGGATCACAGACGCGCGCTGCTGGCTAAGGAACGACCCTACCAGTGCGGCATCTGCTTTGTGAGGTTCACCCAGAGATCTAGTTTGGGCCGCCACGGAAAATTACACACCGGTGGGTACCTCTACCTGCTGCCTACTTGTGCGTGACGTTACCCCTTGAGGCAGATCGGTACATACAATTTGCGTAATACCTCCCCCTGTATGTGTGTGAATGAGTGTATATTAAACTGCTAGGTTACAATTAAATTACAAATTGCTTGAGTGGATGCAAAGATGCTATATCGAAATCGTATACCTTATAGAGGAACACAGACGAGCCCTGTTAGAGAAAGTGCGGCCGTACCAGTGCCACATCTGTTTTATGCGCTTCACTCAGAAGTCCAGCCTGGGCCGACACGGGAAAATACACACTGGTAGGCATTTTGCCCTAAAATCCTTAAGTAGAGAATGAATTTGTAATTAGAGCTCACGTTATTAGGCACTATCTTATTTGACTCTGCATCGAGCGGAACGGTTGCTGTAGCTGAATTTTGTTGATATTTCTAGAGGAGCACATCCAATCGCTGATCAACAAAGTGCGTCCCTATCAGTGCGACATCTGTGACAAGCGGTTCACTCAGAAGTCCAGCCTTGGCACTCATAAACGTATCCATACTGGTGGGTCCCTTGATCATATTTAATTTCTATATTCCTTCGGTCTCTCAGTCACAATTGAAAATTGTACTATTCGATGAAAATATTACATAAATACTTTTGTGGCTTTGACACCTTCTTTGTGAATAGTTTTAAGGGCTCCCAAACTTTTTTTTTTGAAATTAATCTATTACTGGCGAGGTTAGCGATCTGGAAGTGTTTTCAATATAATAATTAAATTTATACGAAACATTTAGGTTGAACGCGCTCAAAAACTATTCACAAACACTAACAGTAAAGCATGTGAACGTTGTGAGGATTTTATGTTTAAGTAGGTGAGACTATGTTTGATGGACAAATAACATTGGTAAAATTCCCTCATGGTAGTTTTTGAAAAACAATTGGTGTTCGTGTAAAGATTGAATAGAATTATTTGTCCATCGTGGTTTTGTTTTGTTTCTCTGTCCCCCCGTGTCCGTGTGTTGGCGGCGCAGGGGAGCGGCCGTTCCAGTGCACCGTCTGCCTCAAGTCCTTCACGCAGAAGTGCGCGCTCAATTTGCACGAAAAAATACATACGGGTTAGTAGCCCACATATACATATACAAACGCAGCATTCCTATCCGATACGATTAGCGTCTACCTGCAACTCTATATGCAGTCGCACTTTTCATTTAGCATCATGCTTCGGTCCTATTTTTCCGTTGCCCGCCTAACCCGTTGTTTTTACGTTCCCTATTTTTCAAGCTTTCGTATCGTTGCTTCCGACTAACCTCTCGATATCTATAACTCATTATAATGCGCGCTTATACATACTTCTGCACTTAACGACGTTATATTATCCTATCATTATTACTTCCACCGGTCATACACTCCGTCGCCTATCCCGCACGGTCATTTCGGTGGTTTTAGTACCTATGCCATTATTGTACTCATCATATCTTCATGAATATTAATTCTTTCACAAAAGCGGTAATGCAATCGCTGCAATGACGCAATATTGGCACCTCGATACTCTAATCCAGTATCGAATCAAAATTGGGGTTCTAAATCGGGCACAATATGTGACCGTCGCCTCTCGCGGCGAATGCGATGCGATTGGCAGCGGGCGGGCGGCCAGGTTGTTGCGTCGCGCGACGTGCGTTACTCGCTTTTGTGTGTGCACTGGGCGCAGTGCAAGGGCGCCCTTACACGTGCGGGCAATGCCCGGCCGCGTTCGCCCGCCGCCCCTACCTGGACATTCACATGCGCACGCATACAGGCGAGCGGCCCTATCAGTGCGACGCCTGTCTCAAGCGCTTCACGCAGAAGTCCAGCCTCAATATACATAAACGGACGCACACAGGTGGGTGACAGCCGCGGGCCGGACTGGCCCCCCGCCCGCCCCCAGCCCTTCACTCACTTTGGCCTCTCCTCCAAATCTCTCTCGTTTTGTTTATTTCGTTCACTTTCCATTCAGTCGAATAACGTAGCTTTAACTAACCGAGTACGCAAAGATTTGGAGCGGAGTTAGCGGCGAGCGGCGACCAGTCCGCGCCGCGATCTCCGTAGTGCGAGGGCGTCTAGCGTCCTTGCGGGCTCGCCGCTGCTATAATATATGTATTGGGCACCAGTCCAGGGCAGACCGTTCCAGTGCCTGTCGTGTCCGGCCGCCTTCACCTGCAAGCAATACCTGGAGATTCACACGCGCACTCACACCGGCGAGCGGCCGTATCAGTGCGACATCTGCCTCAAGCGCTTCACGCAGAAGTCAAGTCTCAACATCCACAAGCGGACGCACTCAGGTACGTGTGGGGCGCGCTAGGAGTTAGGGCGCCGTGGGTTGTGAGAGGCCGAGGTCGCGGCGGGGCGAGGGCTGCGGCTGCGACTCTAACCCTTTGGGTGCTTGCAGTGCAGGGACGGCCCTTCCAGTGTCTCCAGTGCCCGGCCGCCTTCACCTGCAAGCAGTACCTCGAGATCCACAATCGCACGCACACGGGCGAGCGGCCCTACCAGTGTGACGTTTGCCTCAAGAGATTCGCGCAAAAATCTACACTCAATATACACAAAAGAACGCACACAGGTCAGTACTTTTCCAAATTAAGTATTTCTATTTAAACGTAATCTTGACAATGATCCGAATTATTATTTAAAAAAGTCTATCGTGTTAAAATGTTTTAAAAGGTTATATTGTATAACAATATTGTATTTTCTACTTAGAATCCATGATATACCAAATAGTTATTTATATGAAATTATGTGCTGGATATTCTATTTAAATTAATAATTATAAAATGTAAGATCGACAAAATCATTGTCAAGACTGCACTGTAATAATTGTTGGCTAAATTTTTAATTAACATTTGAGTTTCAAAGTTGTCGGTGCCACATAACAGGAGTGTATTTATATTCGTGAGTACTGTGATGTGTTGTATAATGAGATATGTGGTGTTGAGGTGGAAATGACTAACTTTAACTACTGGTTAGTGCAAGGGCGGCCGTATCAGTGTATGGAGTGTCCGGCGGCGTTCACATGCAAGCCGTACTTGGAAATACACATGCGCACGCACACAGGCGAACGGCCCTTCGAGTGTGATGTCTGTTACAAACGCTTCACCCAGAAATCCACACTCAACATTCACAAGCGAATCCACACCGGTATGACAGATACGCGTTATATACGTTATATTGGTACCACGGGCTAACGTGTCGGTTTATAGTAAAGTGCAGGAAGCCATGGGAATTTTGGTACAATATAAATGATTCAGATGGAATATAGGCGAAGTAACCGAATAAGCTTCTAATATTTAGTAATTTTTCATGTACAAGAGCACCATTTGTTGCACTGCGGAATGTGGGGTAAAAGTTTTGCATGTTGATTGCTTCAGACAAGTTTGCCACTTTATGATTCGAATCAATTTTGTAGGTGATTTAATTCAACATCTATTTAACACCAGAAAAGCTGTTTAGTTACTTTGTCTGTGGCACTGAATGACAATAATGAGGACTTAATCGATCTATCTTTGCTGAAAAGTTTCAATCAAATGGCTCCATTTTTATGATAAACAACACGGGTGGTTCGTGGTAACAGCTTTTATAAAGGAAAAGTTGCGTTTGTGTAAATTCTCCTTTCTATGTGAGCTCTTGAAATTACTAAAGGATTTGTGAACCCCAGGCTTTATTACATTTTCTTTTACCTTACATTATTTGTACATCTATATTAATAAACGCAACTTATCCAATTGCTTATAGCACAAAGGTGATTTATTCACACATGTTCTATTGACAGCTTATGTTTTTGTGTGAATGTTCTCACCGCGTTTGGAAGATATTGCGTAGAAGACGGCAAATTGCGATAACAGGTACTTTGTGGACCAAATGATGTGGCACCGACAACTGTTGTAGTATCATTTGTATCATCCGCTACATCATGCATCACATGAATTTTCAGTATTGTATTATTTGTTATAGTTTTCTTGGCTTAAAATCATCAATTTCAGACTGCATCATACTGTCTAATTGCATCTTGCCGTCTTTTTAACATCATTTGCCTTCACTCTGCTTTTCTATACATTGTTTTTTTTTTGTTGAGTAGATCGCTTTGTAGTTTTTTTTTTTAGTAGATTTTGATTAGAATATATCGATTGGTACATTGCTATAAGATGCGATTGTGTTTGCAGGTGAACGCCCATATGCATGTGACATTTGTCAAAAGAGATTCGCTGTGAAAAGTTACGTGACGGCACATAGGTAAGTTAAAAATAATAAAATTAAAATTCATTTAATGTAAACTTCAAAATATCATAGTCCTGCGATCAGCCACACGTACTAGGCCTACTCTTTTAGGTACCTTTCTCGCCTTCTGCCCTGTTAAAATGTATTATTGACCACACAGTCGAGTTGAAACCTGTTATCCAGGATGTGAAAAAAGCTATTATCCATAACATTAACTTAATACTTATTCCTAACTACTATTAAAGTGTTTAAATTTGTTCCCAGGTTAGACTCTAGACAATAATAGTAGATTGTAGAGAGGTATAAAATGTAGGTTTTAGTCATATTGGCGAATTGAAAGCTGTTTCTCAAACTGTAACAATTTCTTATTTGCCATTATTGTGTTAACATTTTTAAATGAGTGAGAGAGAATAAATGAGTGATCCACAGATTATTGAAATCTTGGAGGAATACTAGACAAGATTGAAATGTATTATTGATCAAGCGTTATTGCCCATTTATTGCGCAAAATAAGTTATTGGTCATATTGTTAAGCTAACACTTAGACTCTAGACTGTTTTTAATTCAATAGTAATCGTAATTTGCCACTTGTACTCAAACCATTAAAATGTGTAATTCAAAGCACACAGAGATGGAATTTGTCGTACCGTTGAGCTGACATTTGTTCCCCAGACCATTAAAATGCGCCATTGGTCACATCGTAACGTCATTGGCCACATAGTAAACGTGCGCCTTGTCCCCAGATGGTCCCACGTGGCGGACAAGCCGCTGAACTGCGACCGGTGCTCGATGACGTTCACGTCCAAGTCCCAGTTCGCGCTGCACATCCGCACGCACTCGGCGGGCTCGTGCTACGAGTGTAGCGTGTGCGGCCGCACCTTCGTACGCGACAGCTATCTCATAAGGTACGCCTTGAGTACTCCTGTTTTTGTGTGTTTTATTTATCAATTCATGTGATACAAGTATTTTTAGCTTCTGTCTTCACTTCATACTCGTGTATGGATTTGTATTTTTTTGTTGCTTGAAAATTGAAGTAGCAAACATGCAATAATTTTATGGTAAGTAATCTGCCCATGGGCGTGTAATGGTTCTACCTGAAGTACCCGATTGCGTGTATGTTGCCCTCCTTGAGGAATAGTTTCATCATATTAAAGTTAGCCGGCGTCCACACCCTTCTTTCGAAGCGCTAGAACTGCTTCACGCTACAAATAGATACGGAAATTTCAAATATATTTTTATTTATACCTTTCAAGTAAAATTTATTAGTTTAATAAAAATCTATTTCACTCCCATCTTGTTTGCATGAAACATTTATCATAATCAGCACTATTTGCAAAGAATATGAAAACTTTTTTTTATATCTTTGGGTTTTGTGGAAATGAGCATAGTATTCTGTTCATAGCATAACCTCACAAAATGAGATTTAGGAGTCGTACAAAGCTCAAATTGTGTATTTGAGCTTTGTACGATAATGGCGTAATACTTGAGTTGATCTGCACAATTCAATTTTTAAATTGAGCATATTTTTCCTCGTTCGGCGATGATTTTAAAATATTACATTTGTTTTAATTACAATAAACCTCACCAGACATCACAACCGCGTGCACCGCGAGAACCACAGCAACGTGTCGGCGAACAGTATCGCTGCGCTCAACAGCGTGGCGACCAACACCACCTCCAACAACGGCAATTATGATTCGCCTGGCGTTTGTGACTTAAGGTACACCTCGCTTTTTCATGTACACAAAACTTTATGATTAATATTTTTTTTTGTGTTTTTAATTGATTATATGCTAAAATTTGAAAAAATAATAATACTGAACTTATTAACATTACATATTAACAACTATGGCGCTTACAAAAGCAATCATGCATAAAGACAGACAGACACAAATAATCTCATAAATTTTCCGTTTTTTCATTTTAATGTATGGAATTCTAGAAATGTAAAACCAATATAAATAGTAGCTACTTACATTTTAAATTACCCTATTTTGTTTCAGCTTTGTGCCAATGGTGAATCGCTACATGACGTCCCAGGGCACCCAGGTGTCGATGCAGGATACGCAGAGCAAACTGTCCGCGATGTCGCCACAATCCATTGCATCCATATGTACG
>DWPG01000089.1:0-12014 GCA_018251495.1 Autochton cellus | reverse complement strand
GAAGTGGCGGATAGTTAGGCAAAAATCCTTCACCTTGATTAAATTTATTAATTATTTTTAATAATCTAGATATTCATTTATATTTCCACTTATTCCATTTATTTTAAGAATTATATTTCAAATACTAGTTTTAAATCTTTGCAAATGATGTTTCATTTGTTCATGGACTGTTGTACTTCTAGACGAAAGAAATCAAAAAAAGAATTGTCGACAAACTAAACTTTTTGATGAAACATTCAAAAGAAGAGGATATATTGTCAGAAGTTTGCCAGCCCTCACCTCACAAGTTGAGCAAAACGTTCGGTCAAATTCATAAAAACTTACTTTCTCGAGAAATTTGAAGTACAGACAAGTAGCAGGTTTCCTTTATTAGAGCAAGCCAAAAAGTTAGGCGCAATATTAGGGTAGGTCCGATATTACATCGACCTATATTTGAATTTAAACATGATAAATGATTTAATTAAAGTCTTTTATATTCATAGTACAAAACGACTAACAATGTGCAATATACAAATTCTGAGAGCAACTAATATCATCATTTAAATCAATCATTTGAAATTTGAATCATTTAAATGACAATAGTTATAGCTGTAGGTACTGCGGATGCGCTGCACGATTCGTCACGAAACACTGATTTCTGTTTCTTATAAAGTTTGACAAACAAGGACCTGAATTGAATAATGTAAAGAATTTACAACAGACTGAAGTTATTCTACAGAAAAGTTTATAAAAAGCCCCTTTGACTGAAAAGAATAAAACGACCACAGTTCCATTTCCTCGTACCGTACCCAATACACATAACACGGTGACCTTTCCGAAATTAATGACGCGATCTTGAAATTTTCCCGACCTCACTCATCTCGGACATTTTTGGCGAAACAACGGCGAGGTCCCGGGCCGGCTTCGTATAATATGTCATGTCTCACATTCACCAAACCGTTTACGGAAACGAGACATTACTTATTTATAATTCCACAATAACACGCACAATTAGCGTTACAATTCAATTGTGGATTACAACCCTTGACAATTAATTGGGACAAATAAAAGTGTAAAAAGCAAATAGCTCTCCTTCGTATACATATTTTTTAAATATAACGGGTGTGACCTTTTGCTAATGAGTTAGACAAATAGAGCTAAAAAAAAAAAGACAAATGGCTTGCATAAAATTTAGCTGGTCCCCAGCTACGTTTTATGTTCTCATTGCGTTTAATTGTATTTCTGATTGTTTTATTGCGGCTATGATTTATTTTGATGGAATCTTCATGATGAGCCTTTAAATTTGATACTGTAGAATTTGAGAAATACCTATGTTTTATTTTTGATTTTACGTCAAACAATGGCATCGCACATCAGCCATGTTTATTTATTTTTTGGCGTCACTTGTCTTAGAACACTTGGGCTATCAATCCTAATCTCCTAATACCTTAATTAAAGAAATCTATTTATATAATTTAAAACCTAATCAGTAATTAATACATAACAATATAATCATGTAATACTAATATACAAAAATATAAAAACAAAATCACTACCATAAAAGATTATCACCATCGGTAGATTTGGGCAAGGTAGAAATCTATCTCACTATATTAGATATTTATAAGTGCTGATGTTTGAGGATATAATGCAATAAGGAAGATTAGAAACATACAGAGATAGGCGTGATAAACGTAACCCTCCATTGCAGTCGATGAAAATTAGGTAGTTAGTACACGTGAAGGCAAGCGTGTTACAAAGTTGCAGCTCCACACTTAATTTTGCAAACAAGCAAAATTAGAATTAGAATATTGTCAAAGCGGGTGATAGGTACAATTCGAGAAAAAATCTAATTGATTTACAACAATTTTTTTTACGAGTTCATTGGACAATTTATATTTAAAGACGCTTTAATTTAAAAAATACCACTTAGCAGTAATAGACTAGTTAGAGCTGCTAATTCGAACAGTGCTTTAGTTCCGAGCGAGCGAAATTTTAACGAGAATATAAACTACCTCATTATCTTTCTAATTGTGGGTCCGAGCAGCGGCGGCCCTGGGGTGGGGTGAGAGGCGCCAGATGCCAAAGGGCACCAAAAAGCCAAATGGTCAACGACAAGGAAAAGTAGAAGATTTTCATATAACAATGTTCCTCTGAAATAAAGCAAAGTGAAACCACCGACAAAGACTGCTGAAAGACAATGTCGCTCTTCCCTGATTGAGAGCTATATGTAGATAGAAGTGGGAACATAATCTAATCTAGTGTAGCAACAATTTATTCGTATATGATCCAAATATAATACAAAAAGGTTTCGTTTCATATTCTCTTGCAAATTTTCTTTGTTATAATCAAAAGTTTCCACACCCGAACCCAATATGTGTTTTATTGACAAGGAGTCCGCGTGAGAACATAATTTCAACAACAGTTCCGCGTTTTCTTTTACCTGTACACCACCAACTATAAGCCAACCAACGTCAATAGTGATATGGTATTTAATATGTCCATTTTTCATAATAAATACAGTTTGAAAAAGGTGATCCAGTTAGTAGTCTCGTGTCAATAACAATATGTTCACCTTTTTGTGCCTTACACATATAGTAGCAGCGCTTGCATTGCTATGTTCTGATATGAAGGATGTGATTAGGCAGAAATACGTGAGGCGATCCAACTAGCCGAACGACAAATAACTACAGTTGTTTTGTAATGGGTGTCATTTAAGACTCTCGTAGATACTAATCGAGCCGAGTAACAGGTCCAGCAGCTACTGCTTATCAATCGACAACCTCGCGTATTGCTTCAGCTGCATTAAACAACGTGTATGTTATGTGATACACACGATTCGTATAAAAGTATGAATAAAATAGGAAGGGTGACATAGATACGTAACGAGTACAAATCTCGATGACGATATAGCGTCCGTGATCGTCCTGAGTGGCGCGTAGAATTGTGCACACTTACGATCGAACCAATCCCATTGACCTCCACATTTGTACTAGGGTTGCCACTTTTGCGGAGAAAAATGGTATTTTGTTAAATTGCAATAAATCTAGTAGGTACTTTTGGGATTTTCAGTAAAAAAATAGGACATATGTGCCTAAATATTATTTACATTTTTCAATTTTTTTTGGCGATATACCTTCTATTATTTCTTAAAACTATTTTTCCGATGCACTTTTTTCATCGACCTACTCCTGTAGAAAACAGTAACCCACACTACGCTACTGCTTATGAAAAGATTTTTGTGTGGAAGTTATCAAAGATCGCAACATCTGAATTAGCGATGAGAATAAAGCATTTGGCGTAGTATATTATTTTTCCGTAATATATAGTACAATCGACTAAAAAATAGTACAATCCTATACATTATCGTACGGGTGGCAGCCCTAATTTAGACCCACATCGAGCCAACAAAAGCCTTCGTATACTGGTCCCTCGTTTTATCAAAACGACAGAGGTGGGGTCCCAAAAATCGGCCAATACCGTTCCTAAAAATAACTCCAACTAGAAATGAGAGAACTCGATTTAAAACGACACTTGATATTGAAAAAGTTCGGGGGTGCCAGCCGCCGTGGATTTCAACTTTTTGACTATCCCATCGAGAGATCTGGTGTGCTCCTTGTCAATACTTTGTAATACTTAAACTTTTCAATTACTGAGGCGGATTATACTCCTTCTTATCCGTTAATAACTTTTGTCAAATTGGTGATAATCATGCTAATAATACTAGCAAATGTCAAGCGGACAGTAAAAGCAAAATGTCAGGAAAATAATGTCACAAGATTTGAATCGCGTGGCGTAGGTTGCTGAGTAGATTACCCACTCCATAGCCATCATCGAAAACACGGAAACATGGCCTAGTTGGCCAATTTTGTGCCGTTTTCCTGAACGTAAACTTATTTTAGATGCCAATAATTTAGAAGCCCGACATTCTTGTAAAATAATTTTATCGTTATTCACACGAGTGTTTTAGTAGGATTTTACTCTATCCGGGATCAAAATAATTAGGAGCACATAATCTAGTGGATCGCCGTCGCAACCGATCTACAAAGTTTTACCACAACTACAACGTTACCTAAATTAAACAAGGCTTAGTGGAAACTAATTCTTAGACTTATTGAAGTACACAAGCAACTTATAAATTCTACTCTGGAGTTATTATAATTTCAATAAAAACGGTGGTAGAATTCTATTCGGTACGACTCCAGCGGTACCACCGCTACACCTATTTCTGTCTAGGTAATAACAGCAGTGTTAAGCGCTGCTGTGTTCTGGTCTGAAGAGTGTGGTAAGGGAGACATACTTATAAGAGGTGTTCGAACTTAGTCCTCATCAACGCATCTGTGGTCAACCTTAGGTAAGACGTTGATCTTATCTGGCGTTGATTACAGATGTCCATGGGCGGTAGTGGCCACTTACCATCAGGTGGACTGCATGCTCGTTTGCTATTTCCATATTAAAAAAAAAAAAACACTGACAAATAAGTTTATTTTTGTATATATTTTTGGAATATCGCATTAAGCAAAATAAGCGTTAATATGTTTTTAGTTACATACTGAAATATACTGCCACGGACCAATCCCAAGGGAAAATAACCTTAATCCGTATTTGTGGACCCCAATCTAATACTGAGGAACGCAATCAATAAAACGTGTATCATAATTTACTGGTGATGACAATGACAGCCTCAAATTGACCCAATTTGAAGGCCGATGGAAGAAGTTTGTCCTATGCCCCTAAACAATAATAATATAAAGATAATTATAATATATTATATGATAATATTGAATCGACGCCGGATTTTTCGATTTACCATTATGGAGAGCCAATAAAATCATTGTTCATTTACTTTATTTAAATTAATTAATTTGTCGCATTTTAAACAGCCTCGAATTTACATCTGAATAGTGAACAGTGAACATCCAATGTGGAAAACGAGGGAAATCAACCGTATTTAGGCTGTTAGCGGACATCGACATTTATTTAAGTTTTACCTTAATACATTCTTGTGTCACTATTATAACATATTTAATTAAAATAATTAAAAAATACACATAAAATACAAGACAGGAACGAAAAAAAGACAAGACACTGGTAGGAGTAATACAATAAGTCCCGAGAATAGAACCCGCACCCTTATAACAATATAACATTATCTCTACCATTCGTAATTATTTTTAAGACAAGCAACCTCATAATCACAACGGAAAAGAGACAAAGCCACCTCATACGCCGTAACAAACAAAAAAAAAATTCGAAAACAAAACTATTTTCAAAAACTTGCAGTGCTTGACCCGATTCAGCTGTGAATTCACTCGTAATGTATTTTATTGTCATGCTGAATAGCAAACACATTTTACTAACAAGGACCCGCTCTCCACGAAACAAGCTGGGCTGAAATGCCTACACGAGTACATATAACACTACGTAGCATCGTGATAAGTTGCGACGTCATGTAGCGACACTATGTCGTGTCGTGTCGTGTCGTGTCGCCTTGCATTAATTTTTTCAGTGATTTCAATCATTTTAGAAATGGTAATATTTTGTTTTGACTTCGGCGGTATCACCGCCACAGCTGTTTCTGCGAAATAACAGTAGTGTTAAGCGTCGCTGTGTTCTGGTTTGAATCGTGTGACAAGGGAACGTTTCTGGGGTAAAAATAAATTTGTGACCGACTTCTGGTGTGGCAGGTCTACCCACCCATTGCCGTCAATTCCGATGTCCATCGGCGGCAGTGTCCTCTCTATCTACTACATGCTTTTTCCACCTATATGTTATAAAAAATACATTTTTTAGGTAGAGTTCAAAATGAATGGGCTGCAAATTACATGACTGTCGAATTTTCCCTCTGAATTCGGCACCCGACGAGGGACACTAATAAAATGCCTAACCTTTGAATGTTGATAACCGTGTATTAGAATATCCGAATTTTATCCCGCTCGTATGAATTTGCTAAAATGTGAAAACATAAAAGTTGTTGTTTCGAGGCAAATAATAGACTATTTCACAATATTTTGTATCTACATGAGCGAATTTCACGTATAAAAGCTGCCACCTTGAATTACGTTCTTTATTGAAAAAAAAATATATATACAAACTCAGTTAGTAAACTGGGACTTACACTTAGAACCTCTTTTTTTAATGCCTCTTTGAAATCCATTGCTAAACGTAAATCTTCCTTGAAAGTAAGTTTGTCCGTAGACCTGACGTTTGGCTTGGCGGCCGTGTTGCCAAGATAACAGAGCAGGCAGACTGTGCTGCCAGTCTCCTGTATTTTCTTTGTTGCTTCCCGTGGTGTTCTGCGGAAAAGCAAAAATTGTTTAAGGCCGACACAGCTTTCATTAACTAAAATCGAAAAGATTGTTAAAGAAGGGTACCTATATTTGCACGACTATAAACAAACAAACATTGCACAACTGTTCAATATTCAAAGAATTAAACTAAACTAAACTAATTGCATAATAATTATAATATGATTCATGTAAGTAAGGAATTACCGAGGAAATGTTATTTAATTTACCTTATCTTTTTAAAGAAAATTCAAATTGATGCGACGCACATTTGAAAGAATCTACGTCTTATTTTAAATCATAAATGCTTTTTCTTCTATCATGTCAATGGTGGTTGCCAGTATTGTGATTATAATCACAGATGTCACAGATTTATGATTATTTCTTATTACTTAATAACTGAATAAAATAAAAGCTTTAATTATTTTGGACCTTTTGTATTAATTGGGGGATTTTTCTTTTTTAAGTATTTATTTTTTAAATATTTTGTATTTCTGTGTATTTTTCTATTGTGGTATTTTTATTCGATTTTCAAAATGCAGTATAGTCGAAATGAAGGTATTGTTTCCTTAATATCTATTGTGGTATTGTATACTTGTTCATATTTGATTCATATTAATATTAACGGATATCAATTAAAAAAGAAAACCTTTCCGTAAATAGTTTTCGCTACTCTAGACAGATTATGAATGCTTATGAATCAAATTATGAAATATTGCCTCCATCATAGCACTTACGACGCGTGGAGAACTTAAAAAGAACACAGTGAGGGGAGGGGCGACCCCATTGCACCCCTATTTTCCTCACGGGCTGGACTTAAATGTTAAAGAGGGCAATTAAGCACAAAATACTCGTATGATGAAAAATTTATGATGTAAAGCTTTATAAACTGGATAATCGCAACATGAGATGTCAGGTTAATTGTATCATACATGTATGGTACCCGTTGTGGCTCGATTCCGTAAGCACCGTCGTCGCATCGCGTCTATTTTTGTTTTATAAAAGCTGTGACAAGCGCTGTTTCTTGTGATATGAATGGTTTTGTAGAAAGAGAATTATACGAGGCGTTCCAATAAGTATTTTTGCACAAATCGCCTATTTAGTTGATAAAACAATTTCATAGTATGAAAATCGTAACGATTTATAGCTTTGATTAAAATCTGTTGATGTTTTTTAAATATTTTAATATTATGTACTCAGTACTAGTGTTTATTTTTTAGTACCTATATTCGCAACGACAAAACACGGCCTTGTCGTATTTTCGGAGACAGATAAAACTGAATTCGGCGTTACATCTGAGAATAGATCGCAGACATCAAATATTCAGCAGTGCGGCGCAGGTGGCATGAATGTACTGTAGACCATGAAAGAAATCGTACCGGCCTAATGGGCCCGAGTGCGGTTTGCGGCCGCGGCGTGCGTTATGACTCCAAACACAATTATACAACAAAAAGTCTTGTAATAAATCTTAGTATCTGCTAATGAAATCCATTTTAGAGTATGGAGACCACGGGACACTCAATATTACGTTGAGATTTGAGACAAAAATTTATACGTAGATATAGTCTACAATTAACTACAATATTAATTTACGATATAATTATAATTTACGATTGTTTATTTATACTCCGTGCTGGGTCTGTGTAGTGACATTATTTTATTTATGAAAACAGAATAAAGGAAAAATATATAAACATTTAACTATATTAAACTTTGGTTATTGCTTTCCTAATTCTTCTATCATTCTTTTCTTCTATAAATCTGGTTGTAAGATCGAAAGTGACACTCGCCTGCCGCAAACGCAAATACCATTACATTGAAACCACGATATATAATTATACGGTCATGACTACATACCGAAGATATTATCTCGTACTTAATGGTAAAACTCGAATATATTTTATATTGAGCGTAAAACTATTTCAGGATATATTTAAGCATATTCAAGACAGTAGCCAGCTTTTTCTATAGACGTAGACTTCTTATTCCTCTCTAATAGTCTTCTTTTTCTTTCTTTATCATGCTACTATCGCTATCTTGATTCTAACAACGATGATTATCAGTGAAGTGAGCTGTGATAAAGTGTTTGTATGAGTCGTACGGAGACACCACCGCGTGACCCCGAGTCGATCGAGGAGAGACGGAGGATGTCGATGTTTTTCTTCCGTTTGCACAACCTCCAGCGGGCGCAGAATGGGAAGAAGAGAAGTCGGCGCTCGCGGCGAGGGGATGCAGACAACATGACGGCGCCCTCACGTTTGCTGGAGAGGCCCCTCACAGAGCCTATCGATAGCCTCGACGAAATCGCCCTGCAAATACCAAGGTACGTTTTTGTGAAATTCAAGTAACAGTAATTCAGTAGGTAAGTAACAGTTGCATGCAATTGACCTAATAGCAAGGTCCACTGCCGTCCTTGGGCCATATAATCGACCCTAAATAGTATTGAAACCTGAGATCGGTCTCAGTCGCGTTGCTATCTGAGGACTAAGTTGGAATGCCTCGTGTATATTTCTTTAGCGCGCAATAGCGGTTGACACTGCCGTTATTAGATAAAAATAGATATGCGTGGTGGCGGTGCCTCCGGGGTTACACCACGTAGGTTTCTACTACCTATTATATTATATAGAATTCCGTGAATATTATTTACAGTCTTCTATAAATCTAAGTGTATCTATCTTTTGATGCTTTTTATATAGCAGATGCAAACGAATCCTGGCCCCTGAAGTTATATGGTAGCAAGTTCATTACTGTTATATTGCTTTTGTCTGAATTATGACAGCCTTCAAAGCTGCTCCGCGACCCTGGCTGACATGGTTATGGTACTGATGCACTTTAATGGGAACGATAAAACATCTCCTTCATACGAGATCTTTGTATGTATAGTTGAATCAACAGACTCATGCTTTAACAAAGTAAACAATATACAATATTTGCAATATTAGCTCAAATTTCGTTCTGTTCTTATTCTACAGATGTTTCCATAGCCGTTTTATGCCTCCATTCATGTTCAAGAACCTTGACCTAACACTATTATGCTACGGTATTGCGGGTTGGCAAATTGTTAGTGTAAAAACTAAGTAAAAGGAAGTTCAAGTGAAGTGAATTATTAAAACAGCATCATTTAAAGACATCGCATTTATTCTCGCAGCTTTTTATATCAAAGATTATTACATTCAGAAAGTTTTATACATAACTCTTGTGGATAATTGCTAGAAATTTGCGCAATATGGAGACCATTAGAGTTTCTATCGATGTTGAATAACGAACTCCTTCAACTTTCTCTACATCAAAAGTTATGTAACGCATTCACAGCGATTGCAATAAACTTGGAAAATGAAAATACCAATAACAAGCAGCTCGAAGCTGGAGTCAAGAACTTATACAGTCTTCTTTTTGCCCTACTTTAAACCGTACCCTCAGGGAGGTGTAAAGAATTTGAAAAGGTTTCATTCCACTGGCTACATTTTTTTCGTTTCGTCAGCTATTCAGGAACGCTCTACGGTTAATTCTTTTACCGGAGCGCTTGGTTCTTGTTTAATTAGAACTTTTGTATCCGTCACAGTTCTCGACGCGAAATCTATTACGAGAATTGCTTGGATTTGTTAAGCGTTACGTACATTTGTAATGAGATGTAATCTAGGGACGGTAGCAAATAATTTCCTTAAGTTATGGTGATGAGCATCTTAGCTCTATTCTGTGATGGACTGTGGTTCGACCGGGGAGGTCCTACCGTCACTCCTATTTCGTTGAAAGGGTATGATTGCCGGCTCACTGAAAATGAGGTGACCATCTTAGTCCTCAGGAGCAACGACGTATGATTAACTTCAGCTAGAACTATTGTTCTATATGTAGTTGGTTACAGATGTCCATGGGCGGCGATGCCCACTTACCATCATGTGATCTGCGTGCTCGCTTGCTTTTTTTTATTTTTTATAGTATGGTAGTAGTAAACGAGCTTGCAGTCCATCTGATTTTAAGTGGTCATTGCCGCCCATGGACATACGTAATCAATACCAGATAAGACTAATCCTACCTGAGGTTGGCCGCGAATGCGTTGCTACCCCTGAGGACTAAGTTGGAACGCTTCGGATAGGTATGTCTCCCTTACCACACCCCTAACCAGAACACAGCAGTGGTTAGCACTGCTGTTTTAGGCAGAAATAGGTGTAGCGGTGGTGCCACCGGAGTCGAAGCACAAAGGGTTCTACCACCTTCACTTGCTACTTCCAAATTATAAAAATTTGTAGCCAACTTCAGAGAAGCCTTATCTTATCTGATGTTGAGAATAGACGTCTGGCCACTTACCATCCCGTGGACTGCATGCTCATTTGCTATTTCTGTATTATAAAAAATGTAAGTACCTAGTCCTACATGAATTCGACTCTTCTTTGAACATGAGAGCAAACGTCAGAATAGATTATATTGACTCACAAGTAGCCTCGCTGGCCACAAGACAAACACGAGAACAGGAGCTACAAAATCAAGTGTAATGAAAAGCAAATAGCTCCGAAATTCGATGCAACGAAATAAAAGGGATGACCTTTCCCTGATATTTGCTTAGGTCAGCGCACAGGTCAGCTAGATGTAGACACTACGGTAAGGGCTATAAGAGTTAGAGTTCTCTAAACAAAAAAGTGGTTTTTTTTTTAGTATCGAAACATACAATGTCATTTAAGGGAGACATACATATCCGAGGTGTTCCAGCTTAATCCTCAGTGATAGCAACGCATCTGTGGTCAACCTCAGGTAGGAGTCTGATATAATCTGGGATTGATTACACCTGTCATACTGCTAAATGTAACAAAGAAGGCGATAGATTTTAGTACAAAAATAAACAAAAAAATCTGGCAATAAGGTTAGTTTCTGAAAATATGTAAGCCGATTTTGATACGATTTTTACGAAAAGAATAACTTAGAGGTCGGAGGTCCTGGGGGAGCATCTGTGCGATACAAGTAACCAAGATTTTGTAACTGAAGCTGAACAAAACTGGTACAAATATAGACAAGGACTAACTATATAATTTTACAAAATACCAAAATTGATGGCTACTTATATCACAATGAATCATTCTAAGCGGTTGAGATTCTTAGTAATCTGATATCGTGCTTATAGAAAAGAAAGAAGAAACTGATGAATTTATTTGGGGGAGGATACGGACTAGAAACGCTGGCCAAACCTGAATAGATTTTTCAAACTGACAAAGTTTAAAGAGCTATATGATAATAAACAATTCCAGCATCTTAACATTCGATTTCTTATCAGGGAAACGCACTAGAAATAAAAAAAATGAAATACATAAAAAATCGTATTAAGCTCTCTGCAAGAAAACTGCTCTGTGTTCCTAGTTAAATGGCTTTTAATTGCGCCGCTCCCCGCGCCAGTATTTTCACTGATTGAAAGCTATTTTTCATCCTTACTTTATTAGCACAATATTTCGATGAGATCTAAATATAACATTTACAACCCTCGATGCAATTGCCAACTCTGCTGGCAACACTGCGATATTCTGGTATTTTTTTTATTTTTTATAATTTAAATAAAGATTGCAGCGCAATTAGGTAAGTGTTTTAATAAGAAGGAAGCATCTGGTCTCAGACAAAGGCTTATAATCGATTAAAACATAGTCTGCTTGACCTAGTACATGTTCTTAAAGTTTACACATCTTATAAGAACAGTGGCATGTCCTGCTATGTTCTGATTAGAAGGGTAAGGTAGAGAAACACGTGAGGCATAGGAAAACTATCTTT